>CANUEY010169859.1:0-23703 GCA_948099555.1 Croton setiger | reverse complement strand
ACAAAATATTCATTTTAAAATAAAAAAAGAAAATATTTATTTTTTACCATAAAAAAACTAACAAACACACTATATATATATATATATATATATATATATATATATATATATATATATATATATATATATATACTTTTAGCTACTTAATAATAATAATACAATAATATGGTGGATTTGGAATCTAAAAGCGGTAGATAATACGATAACAAAATGTGTTTTTACTCCGTTTTCTAACAGTAAGAAGCCCACATTCGTCAAATATCCTTACACATGTAGTACAACCCTCGATTGGACCCCACTTATTATTGGGGGTGTTACAGATTCGGACTCAAAATTCTATCTACTATCCAAAACGTCAATTACGTGCTAAATAATGTAAAAACATAACATTCAAAGAATAAAAAATAACAATTGAATAAGATATTGACTCAAAGAGGTTCGAAATAGATGGTCTATATAAAAATTTCACCCTCAACTTTAACGAAAATTGGATATCACTTCATTTTAAATTTTGTTGCAAAATCACTCCAAACTTTGTGATATAGTTGCAATTTTATCTTGAGCACAAAATTTTGTCCATATTTAAAATAAATTCATAAGTTTAAAGACCAGTTAAGTAATTATACGTCATGTAAGTGAAGTTCATGTGGAAAATCAAAGCAGAAAATGATTGTTGTGGCGGTGCTATTATTTTCAATTTCGTAGTCATGAATATTGACTTGGCTAATTCATTCTTTTTCTTTCAACTAACATTCAACTTCTCTTTCTTTTCTTTCCTTTTTTTAAATCCATTTAAAGAAAAAGTTCCAAATTTTTCTCCAATTTTTTACATTAAATGTTGTGCTATCTATCGATGCTCCAATAAACCGTATTTTTTTTTAATATTTTCTATTATTAAAAAATGAAAATGGTTATTTTTTTTTGTTTGGCGAGAAAGAAAGTGTAGTATGAAATTTTATTGAAGATGATAGAACACATGAACAATAAGATATATTTGACTCTAACTTGTTCGGTTATTCTTTTTTTAGTGTGTCGCAATCTGTCAAATTTAACTTAAAAAAATTAGTGACATGACATATAATTATTTAATTGATTTCTAAACATATGAATTTATTTTAAATACGAACAAAATTTTTGGCTCGATGAAATTAAAACTATATTATAAAATTCGGAGTAATTTTGCAATAAAATTCAAAATAGAATGCAAATGCGAAGTGCAGGGTGAAATTTTTATTTAGGCCGAAAATAGAGAAACAAATCTACTCTCAAATAAAACGCGCGCGTCTAAATAGAAAATAATAAAGCACCCAATCTTCCGTTCTTGCATTTTTTGGAAAATCTTCACTTATTCTTCTCTGTTTGAAGGCAAACAAAAAAATCATCAAAATTAACAACGAAACCACATCACCAATTAGAAAAACAATCACAACGAAAACAATAATCATCAAAGAAGAAACTCGAAGAAGCTTCTATTTTCAGCAAAGTTGCTTCCATTTAGTATTTGGTTCGTTTCTGATTCGTTTTGCTTTCGTCGAGTTGCGATTCAAGTGTTCAGAAAACGAAATAGGAAGGCGACTTCTGCTTCCGTCGAGTTGCCGGCGAGGAGTTTGCTTCCTTTCGTCTTTCAATCAAACTGAAACAAATCGAAATCCACCCATAATTATTATCTTTCATCACAAAGCCTTCAAACGCAAAGGACAGAGAATCAATTACCAGCCACATATACCAACTTGTATCGGTTTCGGGTACATATTCAAATTTTCTGATCTGAAACGAAACAAAGAATCTATTCAAAAACTCAAATCTGGAACAGTGTATAAGAAACATAGAAACATAAACTGATCTTCTAAATCTCAGAAGCAATGCAGAAGAAGGACGAAAAGAGGAAGCTCGTTGAATTGAAGCATATCTTTTGGTTTTATTTGGATAAAATTTTAAAATGGGCCGTTCAAGCAATTATTTTAAAACACCTCCCGAAATTCTTAAAGATAAAAAGAAATGAGACGTTTTTATATATAACCCCTCATTATTATGCCGTCTTTTACACGCGTAGTTAACCCTCCCGTCTCTTTTATAAAAAGCCGACGATAAGTTATATCCTCTCCTCTTAATAGAAAACCCTAACTTCCTACTCTCACTTTCCCCTATCCACCAAGCAAACTTCAAAACACAAACAAAAAAGCCTCAAAATGTCCAGTACAACCTCTGTTACCGATCCAGAGCCAGAGCACAACGTCGAGGAGACAGATAACGCTCCTGCCGCCGACGATGAAGACACCGGCGCTCAGATTGCCCCTATCGTCAAGCTCGAAGAAGTCGCTGTTTCCACCGGCGAGGAAGATGAAGATCCTGTTATCGATCTGTGCGAACCAACTTTCTAGTTTACTCTTCTCGGTTTTATATTTTATTTTCTTTTGTTAACATATGTTTTTGTATTTCCATTCATAGAAAAGCGAAGCTTTATCGATTTGATAAGGACGGAAACCAATGGAAGGAGAGAGGAGTTGGTAGTGTGAAGCTGTTGAAGCACAAGGAGACTGGCAAGGTTCGCCTCGTTATGAGACAATCTAAGACCCTCAAGATCTGCGCTAATCATCTAGGTCTGATTTTATTTTATTAGTATTGTTTTAAGTTTGTTGCCTGATTAACTGTGGAACAAGTTAAATCCTAGTTATCCTTTTTGAAAAAAAAAATCATGATCTAATGTTTTCATGTTTATTTTCAGTTCTTCCATCGATGAATGTCCAAGTGCATCATGGTAATGATAAATCATGTGTGTGGCATGCCACTGATTTTGCCGATGGAGAATTGAAGGATGAGCTCTTCTGCATCAGATTTGCTTCAGTTGAGAGTATGTATCTCACTTATTAGTTCTTATCTGCTATTGCTATTTACCATTTGCAATGTCATTGTTTTGTAAATAGAGTTAATCTTGTCTCTACTCATGGTGTTTCAAAATCGATTAATTGATTTTTATTTTCTAGTACATCCAATGATTTATAATTTGATCTTCTTTCTGTACATATGTTGTATAATGTTTAATTAACTTGTATTTTTAGGAGGTTTTTCTTCCATTATTTTGTGTGGATCAATGTGTTTTAGTTGCTTTAGAGTAATGTTGAGTTAACTATTGCCTTTTGGTCGCTATGGAATCAATTTGTACATGGATCACCCTTGTGGAGTTGCCATTGTGTCGCTACCATGGCACTAATTAGACATCTCTCCATTTTTCTGCTGTATATAATGCGGCTTCTCAAATCTTAATTAACATGTTGAGAAAATCAAGGAAGTTGTTTGCAATACAACAGTCAATTTTCATGTTATAGCATCTGTATCGAGAATTACTTCTTGGTGTCTTGCATGTCATGCAAGTTTACTTTTATGCCTGAAGGCTAAATCCTTGTTTGTGCAACGATAAGTGACTTAATTATCAAATTGCACATTGCTATTCTGTTTATGTGATCCCAAGTCTGGACAACGAAATTCTGAGTTCATAGTTATTATCGCGATTATTTTGACTTGCTATACTTTTTTTTTACCCTTGTATGTTATTTGTATTTGATAATTTGATAACTTATATTAATCATCCTCACTGCGTTGGCTTGCATCCCCTTCTCAAGTTGCTCATGGTTACATTTGAGACCTTATCCACTCTTACAACACTTTCTTATCCGTCAGATTGCAAAACCTTCATGGAGACTGTTCAAGAGATAGCCGAATCTCAGGAAAAGAGAGAAGAAAGTCAAGAGGCTACTGATACTGCTCAGCTACTCAAGAATTTGAATGTTGCAGATGGTAATGATGAGGCAAAGGAAAAAAAGGAACCTGCAGAATCAAAAGAGAGTAGTGGTGCTGAAGGTGAGAAAGCAAAAGAACAGTCTAGAAAGGATGAAGAAGCTCCATCATCAGCATAAAACACAGAAGGATGTTATTTGTTCTGCTCTGATGCGGGTTGCTTTCAGCGATGCTCTCTTTGGTTTTGAGTGGTCAGCAGATGTCATTTTTCCCACAGGATGGGACTGTTGGTATATGTACACAGTTTATTGATTGTGTTGGGACTGGTGGATGGTTTTGTTTTTTATCTGGTCAGTATGGGGTCTTGAGCTATAGTCTTGGATGTTATTTATTTGGTAAAAATCTGGGCAAAATATAGTATGAAGAGTGTTTTTTTAGTTTCCTGGTCGATTGTTACGAACATTTATCCTTCATTCCCTCGAATTAGAGTCACCTTTGTGTTTTTGAATGGCCATATAAATTATGAGTTAATTTATTCTGGATACTAGTAATGTCGTTGAGAGTAAGTTGAAGGTACCATTTTAGTTCCTCGAAAAGAAAAATTGTAAAATTTTAGACTGGTTTATTCAAATTTCTAGTTTTCACTATTTGGCTACACATTAAGGTGACTAGAAATTTTTTAGTGGATCAGAGTGCTTAATTTTATCTCAAGGAAGGGTTTATAAGGATGATCTGTATGTTCTGTAGGTCTCATTTTCACTTTATCTCATTCTATTGGAACGAATATCTTAACTTTTTTTTTTTAAAAAAAAAAAGAGAATATCTTAACTTAATGAGCTGTGTTTTGTTTCTTTTCCAAAAAGAATAAACAGAATTATTTGAGCATTTTCAAAGTTAACTTGCCTTAACAAATCTATCGGGCCGGAAAAAAGGAAACAATAGAAATGCTGGTTTTATTTTTATTTTTTAAATTATAGGAGAAATATGTGAATCACACAATAATAGTCGGTAGTGTGAGACGCACAGTAGGAAGCTGCCCGTCTTTACGTTAAATTTGTGGAAAATTTGTGACGAAATGTGATTTGGATGATTAAACTCAGAATTTCTACTCTTACGAAAAAATAAGTTCGATCTCCACTTTTTGCATAAAGATAAACGACAAGACCTCGATAATTTTTTAAAATGCAATATTTGTAAATAATCATTTTGTCTGTTTTATCTTTTTTATTTGGTTTAGAGATTTACATTGGAGATAGACTTACATTCGTAAATTTTATAAATTACAGTTCCTATGGATTCAATTTGTCACTGAATGTTTTATATTACTTATATGGGGAAAAACTTTCCTAACATAACAATGTACGGGGATAGGTTTGTACCCCAATTTTTTGTTTGATTGACATGAAAGTTGGATTAAATATTACTTCGTTTTGCAAACTTTTACTGGGTTCAATTTATATATATGCAAAATTTATTTTAAATAGTAATTTTAATTGGATAGCAAAAGTAATTTATTAACAGTAATAAATAACATTACATCTTTAATTGTAAGGTATACTTGATAAATTAAAGTAGTTTAACTAACTAATTTTTTTTTAAGTTGTATTAGGGAGCATATAATTGTTAGTGAAAAGTACCTAAAAAATTGGAGAATGCAGAATTTTCAAATCTCTCATATCACTAGACAGGAAGTTTATTGAGTACGTTACACGATTATATTCATGATCCTGTTATACAGTTAGCTTAGCTCATCTGCTAAATGGAACTTTTAACCTTTCTAATTACTACTCATACCCCCTGTCCACAGTCCTACAAATATATTCATTCCACAATGTCCGAAATAGAAGCATCTTCACAACCCAAGATTTTCTGTTCGAGGGGAGGCTCTGCACCATATAATTTTTTTTTACCCATTAGGTAGTCGACACTGAGACCAAGATAAGTGTCTCCCAGTTTCAAAAACTTCACTTTGCATGTTAAAATAGACAAAATTATTTATATTATAAAGCTAGTTTTTAAAACCTGACATATTGTATCTGATCTTGCAATTCAGCATAAAATATCCGATGAAGAGTAACTTCCAGTCAGGGTACCTTAACTTTTGCCTATATTAACTAAAATATATGTTGAACTTCAATTTCCTTTGATTAATAGCCCTTCTGGCCATACGCTATAATTTTTCAATTACAACAAGATCAAAATGTACTTTTTAAACATTATTTCATCTTCAATTTTCATCCACAACTAAACTGAAATTTTTTAACTCAAAATTTAATTTTTATTTTCAGAAATAAAACAAATAACTATACTAAATCAAAACTCTCATCAGAAATTTATTTTTGTTATTTTCCAATCAAACCGTACATGTCCATAACAAATAAGATAATATTAATAATATAATCTTTGATTTAATATAATCACTAGCATTTACTTTTGATTTAATATAATTATTTGCAAGAAAATTTTACTGTAGAACGAGTTCAATGGGTGACAATGTAGTTTTTAATTGTAGAAAGAATACTCTTTCACTGACAGTAAAGAATAAAGCATGAAAAAACAAAAATTGTGATTGACTAGATCTATAAGATACAATCATGGACCAATTCTATAAGTATTTTCCTTATTTGTTATTTTCCTTATTTGTAATGTTGATTGCAGATATAAAAATTTTGGGTTAAAAAAACTTTAGTTTAATCCCAAGTTAATTCTGGGTATTTGAAAATTGCATTTTAGTCTCTATTACATGTTGAAAATAAAAGTTTACATTCAAAAAGACCATCAATAGAAAGAAAATGAAGTTCATTACTCTTCTAGTTAAAATTTGATTACATAAATCAAAGTTCAAGCATCGTGATCCAACGAAAGATACCCTCGAACAATGTATCAATTCCCTTTCCTAATACCGATTTACCTCGGCAATGCATCTACGGATAGAGCTACAAACGAGCCGAGCCGAGTATTGTGCTGTTCGAGCTCGGCTCGTTTTAAATTTTACAAGCTCGAGTTCGAGTCGAGCTCGTGTTAAATTTCATGAGCTCAAGCTCGGCTCACGAGCTTGGCTCGTTTTAAGACTCGTGAACTTAGCTATTTTACGTTGTTATTCGAGTTCGAGCTCGAATTTGAGCTCGCAAATAAGTTTGAATTCGAACTCGTCGAGCTTGAGTTTAAGCTCACAAATAAGCTCGAGCTCATTTCCTATTACTATTCGAGCTCGTATTCAAACTCGTTAAGTGTTAGTCAAAAATCAAGAAAATTCATTTTTAATGTCATTTTAGTGAGAAAATAAAAATAGCAGTTTTAGTGAAATAAAAATAAAATAACAAAAAATGAAATGGAAAAACGAATGACTTGACTAAAGCATATTTTTTAGTTTGATATCAAAATTACATCTTTTTTATAGGCTCGCGAGCCGATTAAAACAAGCCACTCGCAAGCTTTTTTAAACGTGCTGTTCGCGAGCCGGCTTACGAGCCTAACTACTCGACTCAACCTCGACTTACGAGCCTAACTACTCGACTCAACCTCGACTCGTTTATTAAACGTACCTAAATTTTCAGCTCAAACTCAGCTCGTTTATTATTGATCCGAGTCTCAAGTCAAGTTTTTATCAAGCGAACACCGAGCACATTTGCAGCCCTATCTACGGACATGATGTGCTTATAACAGGGCAACCCCGCTGCCTTGGAGCATGATATGATAATAAATACCATCTACCTCGTGAAAAAATAAAAAGATAGAACACTAAAATTAAAACAAAATTCCTCTCTATATTGCACTCAGATCACTTTAAAATTCATCAAGGTGGAGGCACTACAATCGAAATTCCAAAATCAACATTACACTTTGAAAGAAACAGAAAAAAAAAAAAAAATCAACATTACATGAACAAAAGGAAAGAAATAACAAATATACATACTTTGATCCCTCTTCCTATTAATTTCATCTGTGAGAGAACAAAACCGACGAACTCAACTCAAAGCTGTGATCCATATATATGCCTGGATATCAAGGCAACAATTGGCCAGCATACTATTTACAGAAATTTCCTTTGCCATAGGAGCATATACAAAAGAAATTCTAAATGCAAATAATGAGATAAAAACCCACTCCTTTCCTTTTCGTTTTCTCCTTTTTTTTTTGAAAAAAAAAATTTAACCTGACTAAGAATGTCGAAACCACCAACCAAGTCACCATGGCATCCTTCCACCTGAAGTAGGTAAGATGATTCATAGCATCAGATGTAGGCTACTGGAACCAAATAAACATGAAAAGACCCAGAACAAGCAAGAAAAGGCCTAATCTATCACTTCATACCAACTACAATAATACCTAAACTAGAAACGGCGAACACGCATGTTTGTATAATATAGTAACCTGTCAAGCATGTTCTCTTCTCTCTCAATTCCACCCTCCATCCCTGTCCACCCCCATCAATGCCGTTGCCATATACAGCTGTTAAAGGCACCTTGGTGGGGGTGGAGGCTGTGAAGCCTTAAGAGGGCAGAGGCAGGCAACTTAATCCAGGAATTGCCTTAAGCGGTGAGGCGCACCTTAAGTTCTTTTCCAGGTGCTGGAAAGGTACTTATTTTGTTTAAGAGGCATTTCTGTATTAAATTTTGCAGGCTGAATAAAAAGGGGAAAAGGAAAAAAAGAAAAATTAGAAAGATTAGATCCAACACCCCCAGTATGTCTTTCCTTTACTAATTTTCTTTGTTTCTTCTCTTCTAAACTCTTCAAAAACCCTAAATTTGCAATATTCTAGGGGTTAAGCTGTCACAAAAAATTTCCTTTTTTTTTTTTCAGAATTTGGGTTGCAGTTTGAGTTTTCAGAGGATATAGTGTTTTAGTTTTAGTTTCCAAGTACATAAGCTGCTGTTTACAACATATGGAAAATTCTTGGAAGATCCTATTTGGAAATATATGCATGCATATGTAATCCAGCTAACACCAATGATTTGATATGCTATTTCTGCGGAAAAGCAATAAAAGGAACGTTCCATAGAGCAAAGCAAGTTACATGGCAGAGGTCAATGATCAGAAAATTAAAATTTCTGTTGTGGATGTTTCTGAAGAGAAAGACGACAAAGAGGAGAACATTGGGGAACATGGAAAATTATCAACGATAATGTGTCATTAAAGATGACTGTTCCTTAGTTCTAGAACAATTAAGTTATCGGTTAGTATCAAATACAAATTCAGTTCTGTCTTTGCCATTGATCAGTATTTAGTTTCGATAATTAAGTTAATTTTTGTTGTTTAGATCAAATATGAATTACGAATTATGTCCGACATGTTTTTTTGTTTGTTTGTCTGTTATACTTAAATATCTCAATTCTAGAATGTCATTTTCACATTATATGCTTTATTCTATTTAGATTTTTTTTTTTCCATTTTTAAAGTTATTTTTATTATTATCATTATTATTTTGGTTTTACACCTGTGACTAGGCTCTATAACCCACTTAGCACCTTTAATTACTATGTTGCAAAAACGCCTTTTCAGCTTCTATGGGATCAATCTAGTTGCTCTGCACCTACTCCAAAATCTAAAACCACTAAAATTCAAGTGAACCACAAGCCCTGTCCCAACCACTGGCATAAATTCAGCAGTTGGACTTTTGTCCATATTTGCAGCAAAAAGCACAAGATTATGGAGCTTGACTCATGCATTTTCCCCCAACACAGCTCACATTAAAAATGGAAGAAAAGAAAAAGGAAGAAAACCGAGACCATAATGCAAATGTAAGTCTCTCTTCCTCCATGACTTTTGGATATTTTCAATAATAAATAAATATGGGAATCAAGCTGAGAACAAGAAAGGCAGTTGGTGAATTGGGAATGGACTTTAATGATCTGGGAAGGATTAGGTTGATTTCATCAGATTTTACAATAGAGGCAGGCAAAAGGGTTGGAAGAGAGAGAGAAAGTAGAAGTAATAAAGCACAAAAAATTTTAAAATATTTATATATATTTAGATAATTAATATAACAAGTTTTTCCTAGTTTAAATCTTTAGGGTACAGTCACAATTAAACCTCCAATTTAATGAATAATTGTGGGTTTATTAGAAGTTTGGTATGCCGCATATTAGCAAAAGAACAATGAGTTTGGGACAGGGGGACTACATTAGGCTTAAACAAGACATTACAACAATATTCTGTATTCCTTAATTAGTTTAAGATGTTATATAAATCTTATTTTTTTATTTTAAAAAATGTCCCTGATTACCAGAAATATCAAGTAACTTACGCGCAGGTAGTGAAACCTATCAGTATTTTGGAAGAATTCAGAAGACATTCCATTCAGTAAAGAGCAGACTTACCTGCCTATTCCAAACCAATGGAATAAAATAAAAAGACTGTGTGACATCGGGCTCTGAGCATGATATCACCATTTGAACATCAAAAAATCATGTGTTGTGACTGGCTATGCCATCTTCAAAGCCTGTTTCAATTGTGAAAATGCTGCCGGATGCATTTTACTAATAGCTGAATTAAAAGATTCACCATGAAGGGCAGCACATGTCTGTAAATTGTCTCTCACTGAGTTTTCTAATGAAAGCTGGTAAATAGGATCTGAAAATTTTATCTGAGAAAAAAAAAAAGCAGCAGAAGAACAACTATTAGCTTCATTTGAAGTTTAAAAACAATGAAGGGGAAGGAGTCCCAAAGAACTCTCAACCCCTTTCACTGAGGCTGGCACTTGACCACTTCCAATGAAAAAAATAAATTAGTTGAGCTGTACTTGATTTGAAAAATTGAGTTGACTCATTCACCTGTCTTTTTCTGAACTCTTTGCTTGGAACAATACCCTCATCGTGAGACAAGCTGGAGCTCATGTTATCACCACTGCCATCAAATTATAAAAAAGCCATGCAATGCTATCAAATTTGAACACAATGTTATACATAAAATCAAACCAAGCTAAGATTCATAGATGTAAACCTGGATTCCTCCTCAGTAAAATCATCATTTCCACCCATAATGACACTAGTACATACACTGCATGAAATATACAAATATCATCAAGGATGACGGAAATCCCTTGGGAAACAATCTAAAATCAAGATTGAACTCTCACCTGAGGATCTGATCCAGTTTATCGAGCACTTGAGGCAGCCGCAAAGTCAAAATTATTGAAAGGGCCAAACCAAATATTTTTCTCTGGTGGGAAGATACATTATCCACCTGCATAAAAGTCGGCAGTGGAATCATCAATCATAATCACTGTAAGAAGAATTCCTCATGAAAATAGATATAAATTGGAAATCATGAAGACAAATTCCATCCAGATATGACAGATACATAGAAGGTGTTTCTCAAAACTTATAAGTTGATTAAAACTGATTATAAGCAGTTTTCAGATTATAAGCTGGGTTACGCAGCTTTCAAAAAATCGGATATAAGTTATTTTGGTTTGACCAGCTTATTTACATTAATATCCTCATTTTTAATTTATTCCTATATTACCCTTATCAAAACATCAAAATCCATTTTTAATCTCATTTTCACATGTTTTTTTTTGGTCATTTTATTAGTTTCTACAATAATAAGTTGATTATAAGGTAGTTTACAGAAACACTTCAACTGATTATCAGTTGATTATAAAATAGTTGTATAGAAATACTTCACTGCTTATTTTTAATCTGATTATAATCATAAAATCACTTATACACAATAAGTTGAAAAGCATAAGTTTTGAGAAACACCCCCATAGATTGATGCAAGCGCTTTCCAATACTTTTCTCTCAAAATGGGCAGCAAATTTGGTGTTGAAAATAATGCATATGGTTAATGATTAAAAGAACTTAGAAAATACTCCATTCATCACAAGAAGCATCCTTCAAAATCATCGATCCACTAACCTTGTCAAGCCATATGTCAACTAAACATAGGAGTATGTTCTCTTCAATCGGAGCACCTTCTTTTTGGAGGCGCAATTGCAGTGATGGATCAGATGTCAACTGGCCAAGGTAGTTGGTATTCATTACCAAAATCCTTGCAAGAATTGCAGCAGCAGAAGCTTCAACAGCTGATTTGGAAGGATCACGGTCATCTCCTCCACTCAAACATTTTACAATTAATGTCTAGTGATAAGACATGAAATGCAGTTAAAATAAAAACAAAAAACACCATAAGGTTTTTTATGATTAATTCCTTGAAAATCTCAGCACACAAGAAACTGCACTTACTTGCAAGGTACTACTGATCAATGGGGGCACTTCAACCGGAAAACACTGAAAAAAGTAAATGTTATCATTGGTCATGTAATTTTTCAATTCAAGCAAACAAGGACCTTTCTTGAAATTGGACTTGGATGATGTCCATCACGTGCTTGGGCTCGGGCTCTACAAGAATATTTTCCACTTTTTGTGGCTATTTATGAAGAATTTAAAACGTAAAATAAAGTGACAAGAACATTAGAACATTCAAGACCCTTTTTGGAGTACATGAATCACAAGCTCTCGGAAGTAAGGTCAAGAAAAAAACATTAAACATGGTTCTGTCAATTTCACATGCATGAAGAAAACAAATGATTTCTCGATGTTTTCCATTGCAATTTGTCATTGAGAGACCCCCCCTACCCCCCAAAAAACAAACACCCAACCCAAACAGACACACAACTTTTTATTAAGAAAAACAAAAAGTCATACTTTTAAAATTTGAAGTGCAAGTACCTGTATTAGAATATCAATGACAGGAAGAGTTGAAATCAGGCCTCTATCATTGACATTTCCAACAATCAGATCAAGAAGTTTAGCAACAGTGGAGGCATGCAAATTTAGAAATTCAGTTCCACCCAAAATTATGTAACTCTCAATTATGTTGACTGCAACCTGCAATTTCAAGACAAACAAAATTTAGAAAATGAAGACTGAAAGAAGAAAGCATTAATGTCCACAAGAAAATCAATGTGAAACCTAAGAGCATCCACAAATGAATGAAGATTTTTACTTAACCTAAGACTGTTAGGTTAGATATAGACAAAACAAGTAGAAATGTTAAGTAGCCAACCCAATAGAGCAAGTCGTCAAGTCTAGAACTCAGAAACAAAATATTATTGGCCCGGAAATACAACAACCCGTAAAGGGCATGGCATGCTATTTTTTTAAATGAAGCCAACCTGCAAATGATCAAAACTTCTTTCCATGATTTCCACCAGACATGGGAAGTATGATAGCAGCTGAGGTACCATTGCAGGAGCATGTGCGAGAGTAGCTTCCCACAACTACACATTTATGCAAATTAACTTGTTATCATTTGACTGAGAATCACAATTTAAGAAGATACTATAGTAATATGAATGACTAACCAGCATGCTATCCTCTAGAAGATTGAGTTCATCTGGGCTATTTATATCGATTCCCCTTTGCAGAATAGGGAAAAGCACACTATAGCAAGAGGGTGACTGATAACCAAGTGCAACCACAAAATTACGGAGAGCAATGAGAAGCTGAATCTGTAGAAGACTCTCACCAGATGATTCCTCCCATACCTTGCAAAAAAAAAAAAGATTCATGGCACTGAAATTTCACACTATGATAACAACTATTCTGAAGAACTGCCAGACAACTAGCCCAGCAGCTGAATTTTATATGGAGGCAGGTTTTCTCCTTGACACATCTACTCAATAAGTCACAAAATGACCTGTCCAGTGGAAAACCATTCTTTGATGATGGTACTGTCCTTGTTAACATATGCAGGCAGATGGGTAAAACACCTAAATGAAACAAGAACAGAACAATTATAATTTCTGTACCTTCTGAAAAAACTCCACCAATTTGTTGGCAAATGGAATAATTTCACTGACATGTCCGATGAGAACAGAGATTAAATTCAGAACCTGAACCTGAATTTCAATTATGAAAACAGAGAGGTCACCAGTTACTCATACAAAGTTGAAAATTGAGGTAAGCAGTATTTCAAAAGTAAGCTTTGATTGCTAGCTGAACTGATGTTTGCAAAGATGTAGAACTGAATAATTTCCAGGCATTGAAGTTGATCAAACTAACTGCTATTTTCCATATGGAAAATTTTTAAATAGCAGATATCCACCTTCCTGACTGATTTTCACAAATAACACAATGTAGTTCTTTCTTTTCAATTTATCAAAGATTATATCCAACATACAAGTGAAATTTTTTTCAGAATTGGATATAAATGTCAAAGTTGATTATCCACTTTTCAATTCAAGATATGCAAAGCAAACTACTAGGAAAAGGAGACAAATACTGGTTATTAATCACAAAGAAATATCCAACAAGACATAACCACAAACACCATCTATCTTACCTTAGAATCAAACTCCTGAACTTCATCGATCAAATTAAAACACGAATCCCAACAAACAGGAAGAAGATCCCCAAATTCTTTATCTGAGAAATTTGCATCTTCAATATGTGAACACAGAGAGCGACATGCTGCCAACTATAGCAATTAACGCACTTTAGTAAGTAAAAAGCATGCAAATAGTAATGTATTCCAAGTCATAAAGCAGTTAAAATGAGAAGAAAGAAAGCAGGATATACAACATGACAAAATGAGCAGAACATAAGTAGGTACTGCTCCCATTAGATAGAAAGGTCCAGGATAAGACCCAGAATAGTTCAGACTGACAGACCAGTGCTCTAGACATATACAATATAGTCTCTAAATGGGATGTCGTACACCATACCCTCACAGAAAGGTCTTTGTCTTGTAGCAGTCTGATCAGTCCACAGTAAACTGGTCTTTTAATGTCATCTTTAATCTGCAAAGAAACAACGATACAAAACAAACATCATAACCAACAATTTTCATTTCATAATATCAAACATGAGATATTATTAACAAAGTTATAAGACATAATAAGCAGAGTTTATCAGTGTAAACTATTAATAGAAATTGTAAGGAAATAATTTATTTTCAGCAGCAAATAGCTATTAATTGGGAGAAGGGCCAAACTAGTCCAACATCATTTAGTTACACAATCATACATCAGCACACTGAAGAGAAACATGTAAAACATGCAATAACCCGATATATGAATGCATAGTAACAATGCTGAACAAAATTAAATGTTACAATTGCATTCTCTAGGAAAGAGGGAAATTTGTAAATTGTTGTTTGTATCATGAAACGAGAAATTAATTGTACCTCAGAAACCCATTGTCCCAGTATCAATGCAACTTTGCGATGTATGATGCGCATATTTGGATGATCGTTTGAAAGTTCAAGAGACAAAGCACCATTAAACCTGCAATAACCAAATCATTGAGAAGAGTAATTACAATCCAAAAAGCATAACACCAGGAAGGCCAAATTTTGTAGCATAATTGATAACTAATCAACTAGTTTGATCATACATTTACTAATAACTAGCTTCAAAGCATTAATTATCACAACATTTTACCATAAGTACTATACATATTTTTTAAAATTTATTAAGCCTGAAACTATTTCCCAAATATTTGTGAGGAAGAAACAAAGTTACGAGATCCCAACAGCATCTTGTCCAACTGTACAGCAATTTTCCCAAACTCCCTTTT
Organism: Croton setiger; assembly: GCA_948099555.1. Classification (NCBI taxonomy): domain Eukaryota; kingdom Viridiplantae; phylum Streptophyta; class Magnoliopsida; order Malpighiales; family Euphorbiaceae; genus Croton; species Croton setiger. Next base: position 8,443 of record CANUEY010169859.1, on the reverse strand, counting down.
GCATACTTCAAATTTCTTTCCTTTTTTTTCCCTCCCGTATATACTCATTTTCATTGCCTTCATTTTTTCCCCACTTATAATTGAAGGTCTAGTGAATGCTAGAAGCTTATTAGAAAATCAATTGTTCCAAGTGATAGAATTTTGCATTGATAAATTTCTCAATTCTGCATATGGTTAAAACAAAAAGTAGTCTAGTAAAAAAATCATTCTTAAATAAACCAGGAAAATGTTAATAGTACGGTAGAGATAGAGGATTATAGAATGATGGATCAAAGAGACTAAACTCTCAGAAACCGCTGCCTATATGCGAAACTATTTCAATTATACAAATACTCGATGCAAGATATAATGGAATAAAATAGACCCAACAAACACGAGAATGAGCATACCAATCTTTGAAGCTCAGGTAGTTTGAAAGCTCATAGTAAACATAAGCAGCAGCACCGTACGCAGCATCTTTCAAAAGCAATCCAGGAGTAATCTCAGTAACTGATGATGGGCAACCACTCATTGCTTCTTGAAGCATTGACACCACGACAGGACCCAATAGCTAAAGGTAATCATCAAGAACAAATCAGACTGAGCTCTTGCAGATATTGTCAAGGATTTTAAGCATAGATGATGTTTGCAAAAAATAGTTTAATTTCCACATAGTTGAACTCCACCTACTTGGCTATGGTTTTCAAACAATACAATGTATAAGGCTTCAGCGCAGGGCCTCAATTTTTCAGTCCATTGAACAACATCCTGCTCATGATGAAAAGATTCAGGGTTTTGATACCATTCCTCCAAATCACTTGCTGTTAGAACAAAGTACCTGCAAAAAGCGGATTGAGTAAAAACTACTGGTATAACAGGTTAGAAGACCAAAACATAAAACAATAATAATTAGACATGTCACTTAGCTCCAGCCACAAGGTTTTCAACAATGAAATAAAAAAAGGGCTTTACAACTCTCATTCTACCCATACTGATTTTGTTCCATCATCACTTGTACCTGAATAGTGATACGGAGAGGCGATGGTTTTTGCCAATCTCATCAACCAAGACATGCAACAGGAAAGGGATACAGAAACAACTAGGAATCAAACACACATGCAAACAAACGCAATCGAGGCTAGATATATATCAAGCAAAGTACCTTCAAGAAAACATTAACACGTATTTTTATCATGTTTTATACTATTTGAAGCAAAGGCTTCGTATCAAACTGGCATAGAAATAAGCAACATCTACCAATGAATTTCAGTATGAACCTAACCCTCTTTCAACAGTAGGATTGAAATTCACACGGTAATTAGATATCATCATCAAAATAGACAAATAAAGGAATTAACTTAGGGATGTTTACCAAAATTGGTGCTTATTAGCTTATCGCTTATAATTTGCTTATAGAGTATAAGTTGCTTAAAATAAGTTGTGAATCGTTTAGCAAAACTGGTTGATAAATACATTATAAGCAATAGACCTATTTACCTAAACTAAGTATAAATAGATTATAACAATGCTAGGAGTTATTTGTGGGTGAATGATAAAACATATTCTAAGAGTTAAATATGAACATGATTATGTTGAAGTTTTTGAAAATAAAGGAGGGTAAAAGACAAGGTATAAAGGGTGTTTGGCAATGCTCATAAGCTCCTTTTAAGCACTTTTTAACTTATTAAGTGTTTCGAAGAACTTAAATTGTAGATTATAAGCTATTTTGGTTTGACCAACTTATAGACATTAACATCCTTATAATTTTGTTTTATTCCTATATTACCCTTGTAAAAACATCAAAATCCATTTTTATCTCATTTTCACGTCTTTTTGGTCATTTTTTCAGTTTCTAAAAAAATAAGTTAATTATCAGCTAGTTTACAGAAACACTTCAATTGATTATCAATTGGATTACAAGCTAGTTTTACAGAAACACTTTACTACTTATTTTTAACCTAATTCTAACCAGAACATCACTTATACGCAATAAGTTGAAAAGCATAAATTTTGAGAAACACCCCTAAAGGTTTTGTCTGGGATTTTTCTAGGCTTATAAGCTACTTTTATATAAGCAGCAAAATGCTGCTTATCTAAGCACTTATTTGAACTCAAAAGGAGAAAAGCCTAAGTTATCCCAGACACCCTCATAATAGTCTTTTACTAGGTCAAACTCAAGTGCTTATAAGCACACAAAAAAAAAAAAAAAGAAAGAAAACAGCAAATTGCAGGTTATTTTTAAGTTGCTTATAAGCAAAAAATAAGCTTTGATAAATAAGTCAACTGACTACTTATAATTTTAAAAATGCTTATAAGGAAATTTGGCAACTTATAAGCATTGGTAAACTCCCCTTAATCAAAACAAAGCATGAAACACCTCATATATTGCAAACTTAAAGTGAGGATTAACAAGAGTTTGATTGTAGGCAAATAAATGGAGGGAAAATAGGTCAAAGTGTTGTTACCTTCTTATTAATACATTGCATAAGAGTATTAAGCGTTCACTTGGGAGAAGGGAAGTCAGGACACCACCAACAGCACTGGATATATTTTTTTTCATCTGTTCCAGTGAAATCGCATTTTCATCCATTACCCGACCAGTAAGCACTGGCTTATAGTCCTTACATTCAAGCACACATTTTACCATTACCATACATTGAATAAGGAACTGCTCAAATGATAATAAATCAGGCTCAGGATCCACTATCTTGTTTAAACAAAAATCCATGACATGTGGAAGAACAGACTTATCACCAAAAGAATACGGATGTCTGCCCTGAATTGTGACTAAAACCTTCATCAATTTTGTACATGCCCTCTTTATGAAGTCCCAAAATTTAGGATGTCCATTTCGAAAAGACGAATCTGCAAATCAAGACAGCAAATAGAAGAAACAAAGCTATGATACTAAACATGCAACTGAAAGATATGTGAAATGTACGAGGTTAGTTACCATCTGCACCTCCTCCCTAAACTTATATATGGAGATCAGATGGTTAAAAATAAGAGGTCACGATGACAAACTATCTTTGCTATGAAAATGAACAGATGAAATTTTAAGAATCAAAAGACTAATTGTCATATAAAATAGAGGGGAAATGAGTTATAGGCGAGGGAGCCTATTTTTGCTTAATCCATGTAATTTTGAGAATAAATAAGAGAGAGAGATGCTTCTATTCATTAGTACTATATGTCTCAATCATGATATTAATACGTCCAACATTTAGTTTAAGAGTTAGAAGTTACCAATGCCAATTTTTGGTTTAGGAGCATTTCAGTTATGCAAATTATTAGAAATTTTTCAAAGAAGGAAAGCCTTCTATCCTACATTCCATCATTACATATGACAAATAAGAAAACAGTAAAAGCAAAAGATTGTCATCTTACAGTATGGAATCAATGATTGAATGGCATTCAAAAACACAGGAGAAACCTCCTTGACTGGACGGACCTCCTGAAAGATATAGAAAGGAGAAAAAGTTTTACACTAGATTAGACACTTATTTTTCATGTTTCAATAACAAAAAGGGAACTGATCTCTTATATCATAAGAAGAGATAAAAAGAATGCTCAAACTAACCTGCATGCATTTAGCATCAGTTTGGAACCCCGAAACTATCAACTGGCGGATTATCTTTAAACACAATAACCATCTCTCACATATAAGATAAAGCTCATCATGATGCTGCTCCAAAGCATTTGAATTATAATTCTGAGCAAGTGCTGAGAACCCATGTAATATGGTCTGCATATCACTCTGCCAAAGGTGCCAGCAGTAATCAAAGAAGTGGGATGATATCTGCCATAATAAGAGTGAGAATGCATCATCCTTTTATACGATTCAAAAAAATATCCAAAAATAACAATTCGTTCCACAGCTATACCTCTGCGAAATTCCTTTGGTCTGCAGTCAGACGTTTAGTGGATAATTCCTTCAAGGTTCGAAATAGGATCATAAAAATTCTGTGAGAAGTAAGAACGTCTGCAGATTGAAGCTGGTGTGCTAAGGCTGAAAATAGTTCTGGCCTAAATGAGTTGAGCAAAAAGGCATTATGCAAATAGTCAGTGACCAGGAGTAAATTTTGTCGAGGAGCATGAAATATAATAAGAAAAAACTAATAAAACATGGAAGCTAGTGGGCAGAAGTTGGCATTAGTTGCAAGAAAATTCAAAGTTCGTATGTAAGTTTGTCATTCAAATTATATAATCAATCATTATCTCCAGAGACTGTATATTTCTTCTTCCCCGGTGCCTCCACCCCATGCACCCCTTTCCTCGGCACAAACAATAAAATAAAATACTGAAAGAAATAAAATAGAAAAGGAACCTCCACAGGGCAATCCCATCTTATTTGTAACCAACAAAAATTCATACTCTCTTTCTCATTTATGCCTGTTAAATATTTTTCACAGCAAGTTTATGAAGTCTGTCTGATTAGCTCTAAGTACAAGCAGGTGTGATTCAGACATATCTAACTTTATTAGCCTACTGCAAATGTTAAATGACCAGATGCATTTTTTCATTCCTTACCTTTCAGAGACCATTTTTAGAAGATGGAGCCAATGCATCACAGTTTTGCATTAACTTACAATTCTTACATTCCAACTATCTACTATCTAGGACAAAAAGAAAAATAACTCATTAATAAATAGTTACAATATTAATTCAATACCAGCAGGTATCAAGTTCAAAATATTATTAAGAAAAATTGGAACATAATATTCCAACTGCCTGGATGAATTAGAGAAGCCTACATCCAAATCAGAGATTACAGAAATTCATCATTTCTACTCTTTTCACTGAATTGATTTTTAGACAAAAAAATAAGGCCAGCAGAAATCAGAACCTAAATATATTCATAATGTTCAACAAGAGATAGCTTTAAGGTAGATTGTTATGGCATAAGGCAGTAAAGAGGTGTTTCAATTCTTAAGTATATGTACTCAAAACTTGACACATAAGGGAACAATCATGTTGTCATATTGAAACATCAAAATAAAAAAGTTTCACTATCTCCACTATGTGATTTAATTGATTCATTTAATGTACAATTCAATATTAGATACAAGCACTTGCATAACTGGTTGTGATATCACAGCCTGCTTTTTACAAAAAGTTGTTTGCATTTTATTGTTTGAAATTTCGGAATGCCGCATTTACGTAATTGATCATGAATAATAATTGGAACAGCACAAAATGCAATTTGCTATAAAAATGGATTATGGTAACCAAAGGACCGAGAACCATTGATATAACCTATAAAATACACAAGAGTGCAGTGTAATGTTATATTTCCATTATTTTGAAATAGAATTGGCCTGCAAAAGAATGAAGAGACTTGAATATCTCAACCTCAAGTTCTTCACTAGATGTAAAAGTTAATCCTCAAAAAGAAAAAATATCCCTTTGGCATTTGGCACCGTGTCCCTATAAGTTTTACTAAAGCACTCAGTTGTGCTGGCAACAAACTTTTCTTAAACACAAATAAAATTCTTTCAAGCAGATAGCTCCTAAGAGTTGCTTAGAGGGGTAAAACAACATACCATTCTTTGGGATAATCTAACCGAGCAATCTTTGAAATGAGCACTGCCAACATTACAGCTATCTGTAAAAATACAAACGTGCAAACCATTTAGCTAAATTAAGTTCTAGAAATGATTACAGGACAAGGAATATCAGGTGAAAAAGTGAATGAAGCACATAATAAGATTTTTAAAAAAATATAAAGTTTCGGTCCATACCTTATCATTCTCTTCTCTCAAATATGACAACAGTTTTTGCCTCAAATGATTTTTCTCCTCACTGCTTATTCCCCTGAACAAAAAAAGTAGATGTAGTGCATTCATTGACAAATATCACCAACTCCAGTAAGTATCATACATCATTAACTCCACTAAAATTTCCCTAACAGTAACGCAGTTACCGATCAAATGAGCCACAACTAGAATAAGAGCATGCAAGTAACTTGACCAATTAGAAAACAAAGTACTAGATCATTAAACAGTGTCTTACGAGGAATCGCGCCTGTTCCTCCAATACCGATTGATACTATTTTTGAAGTAAACGGATGCCAACAATCTAACATCCACCTGAGAAGCTAAATCCTTTGCAGTTATCACTTCCTGCAGTAACATCAAATAAAACTTCATTACACAGAGCACAAATTATTTATACATCCAGGCATGCAGAAGAACGCAAATAAAAAGCATTATATTATATAAATAAATTCAAGGCATTATGAGAAAAATAAAACTAAAACCCTAGACATTTCAGAATTACAGCGAGTACCATAAGGCAAGAACAGAAACCAGGCCTACTCTCCGACTGAGAGAGCGCCGTTTCCGCCGGTTTCCGCACGCTCTCGTCGCCGCTCAATGAATTAGCCAGCAAAGAATATATCGCTGGCAAATCAGAAGCTGAGAGCGCCATCGCATACCATAAAAGCTACTCTCTCTCTCTCACTGTAACTGTAACAACCAGTCAATCGATCGGATCGAAAAATCTCTGCTAATGGCGATGATGTTGTTATATTAACTTTGAGGTTATGGAAATGATGATTGTGTATTGCAGCGAAGCGTTTTGTCGCCGATTTTGCAGATTTCGCTTCTTCTTCTCCTCCGAGTGCAGCTGCTCTTAGCGCAGAACGGCACCAATATTAATTGTTAATATTAATATAGTATTAAATAAAATGGAAGCGAAGCGAGAGGAGAGTGTGAAAAGGGTTTGTCGCTGTTTTGGCCGCATAATTATACTGTGCTTCTTTACAATTAAGAAACTTGGAGCATTTTGATTAAGTGCGGACGAGTCTATTGTATAAAAAAAAATGGGAGGGGATAAATATAGGTGGCATTTGCTTCATGGTTTTATTGTGATGATAAAAGTGCTTAAAAAGATTGAATTTAGTGTTTGCTTACTTTTTTAGTTTTTTTTTGGTAAATTGTAGTACTATATAACACATTTTTTTAGTTTCAATATAGCACAAATTTTTCAAAATTAAGTAAACAACACAATTTTTTTTATTTTACTTTTATATACATCTTTTATTATTTAATGTATTTTAATTTCTTTACATAAAATTTTTAAAAAAAGAAAAATCAGAAGTGAATGGCATACACATGAAACCCTAACATTGTTGTCGCCAACCTGACTGTAGCCGACCGTTAATTGAAGGGTATTGCTCAATAGCAGTTGCATCAACCAGTCATCTGATACCCTCAAAATCACATTGAATCTCCAAAAAGTCAGTCAAAATATCGATTGTCTTTTTGCAACGCCATCACATGGAAATCCCAACAAGTTAAGGGTACCTATCGATAGCTCTCGTGCCGTGAGTTATCTGTAACTCTTAGAATCGTTGTCAAATCATCAAAAGCCATAAACAAACGTGTTCGAATATTTAATCTGCCGCTACTGAAAAATCAGAAACATGGAGTTTTCATTTTATTTCTGATGTGATTGAAGCCATTTTTGGATGTTTCTATCGTGAATCATGATGTTGTCAAGATTCCATTCTATTTCCATCGAATTTTGGTGAAGATTTTGTCGATATTCAAAGGAAGAGTCGCCTACAAAATTGGAATTATATACCATGAGACCGGTATATAAGCCACATACCCATAGGAGTAGTTTTGGGTTTTATTTTTTAATATAAGTCAAATGTGTTATTTAATATACATGACAAGTGTGACCTCCCATGGGTTGCAAAGTTAGCTTGGTGAACTAAACTGGAAAAGCTAGAAGCTTCAACATGATCCAAGTCCCAAGCAAACAATAATCCAGTAATCAAACCATATAACTCTGCTTACATGATCGAACATGATCCCATATTAGCAGTAAAATCACCACACTATTTACCGGTTGAATCCCTTATGACTCCATTAGCTGCAACTGTACTTGTGGCTTGAATAACAAATCCTTTGGTATTGAGCCGATGAAATCCGGCAAGAACAAGCTGCCATCTCCTCTGTTTTTGTCATCTAATAAAATGAATGTCCTGCTTAATGGTCCCTGGCTTATCTTTGGACACTATACGCACATGCTTAGTGGATTTTAATGCTAATAACGATTTAGGTTTCCTAATATGCAACTACACCTCTATCATAGATAGGTCTTGCAGGCAATAGTAAATATGATTGGTGAGCAGATAAAAATTGATTACAACATGATGGAAGCTACTAGTGGGAAGTTTGGTAGAGTAGCAGTTAAAATTAACTTGAAGAATTTGCTGATTTCTAAATTTGAAATTGATGTTGAATATGAAAGTTTGTTGCTTTGGCCATACTGAGGTTTTGTGTAATAACTAGCATTTTACCCGCGCGATGCACGAAATATTTTTTTATTGCGGTAATGAAATAAAATTAAAATAGAGTGCAGTTTATAATACGATAATTAAAAATGTTATATTATAATTATTAATATACTGTCTAAAATTTAAAGTATAAACTTTAAAAAAAAAATAAAGTAT
>CANUEY010169832.1:0-17108 GCA_948099555.1 Croton setiger | reverse complement strand
ATATGTAAACATAACATTATGTAGTCTTTGCTTTGTTTTGTAAACACTATATTATGTAGTTATTGGCATGTAATTAAGAAATGATATGCTTATAACTTTTGGTTTATTATTGGGATGTTCTTATGTTGATGTATGCAAACTATCCTACATGCCTATAATGATTATAGTTCTGTGAATGACTAAGTTAATCCTTAATAGGTTTAAATGAAAGAACGCTTGTATGATATCATGCTTGCTATGTGAATGATAAATGTATGCATATGTATATATATATGTTCGTGAGTCAAGTCGGAAGTAATGTCATCCGACATATGCCAAAAAAAATGGCCTGTTTTATGACATAGGATTATAGATTGAGGTGTTACAAATTATTTCTAGGACTTTAGGGGTCTGGATAGAAGTGTTCAAGATGTGGAAAAGGCAAAAAAATAGCAGCCACGAAGGGGAAAAAAAGAAGAGAAAGAAAGAGAAAAGAAAGAAAGGAGAAGAAAGAAGGGATAAGAGGAAGAAACCAACCCATTCTAGGGCTTTTAGGGTAGGAATGAAGTAGAAAAGAAAGAAAGGGAAGAAAATCAAAGAAACGAAGAAAAACAGTGAAGAGTGAAAAATAGGGTAGTGAGAAACAGTGATCGGGAAGGGAGAAAGAAAGAGAAAAAGAAGAAACTTTAGCTTGCATGGTTGGATTTGGGGCTTAGGGATAGCTAAAGGGTGTTCCTAGGAAAAGATTGGCGGCAAAAAACAGTCGGAAAACCACCAGAAAATCGCCTGAAAGTTGGGTCTAGAAGCAGGATTTTCGGGCAGAAATCTAGGTCTGAATTTGGTAAAATTACATTTTGACCCCTAAAATTTATAATTTAATTCAATTTACTCCTTCCAGCAAAGTTCTAATTATTTTCAATTTAATCCTGCCTGATTTAATTTTTGAAAAATTATATTTTGGCCCTTGAAGTTTCTGGCGCATTTCAATTAGGTCCCTCCACCCCAAATTGAGTTCTACAAATTATATTCTGACCCTAGAACTTGCTGCCAGACTTCAATTAAGCACAGAAAACTTTGAAAAACTATTCAATTGAGTCTTTTTTTTTGTTTAAATTGAATTTATTTTTATTGTTTGGACAAATTGGCTAATGAATTAAGTTTGATAATTATAATTATTGTTAAATATGATTAATATTTGATAAATTAAGTTTGATAATTAATTTTAATTGTGTTTTTAATATAGAAAATATGTGATTTAAGTTAAAATTCAAAGGACATAATATTATTTGGCAATGAAATTAAATTACTTAAAAGAGATAAATGTTTAATCATGCATCATAGAATATGTGAATTTTTTATATAATAATTTGAATTTTTTTGCTATGTTATGTACTATAGGAGTATCGAGTTCTAGAGGGGAAGGGGTAAACAACCCGAGACCCAACGTAGCTCACAGTTTTGAGGTAAGTATAAAGTTACTGATTTTTGTTATGAATTGTGATATTGTGAAATATTAAATATTGTTAATATTGAATTATTTGGACCGGTGACTTGATTTACGTGAAATTGATTATTTATGCTTATTGAATTGTTGGACCGGTACTAAAGCCCGATCAATTGACTTATTTGTTTTCAATATATTATTATTGAATTGTTTGGACCGATATTGAAGCTCGGTCATTTGGATTTATTGAATATTGAATATTGTGATCTTGGTCATTGAGTCGGTACTGAAATCCAATCAATTGACTTATTGAGATTTGTTATTTGATATATATACTGTTTTGACTGGTATTGAAGCCCGGTCATTAGATTATATGAAATATTGTGATAAATGTTCATATGTCATATCAGTGCATTTTTACAGGACTTAATAAAAGCTATTATGATTATCATGACTAGTATTTGCATATTTCACAAAAGAAACCTATGAGTTTCTATATGAATTGACGGATGGACCTTCAAATCAATATATTGCTACGGATGGACCTTCGGGTCAATATATTGCTACAGATGGACCTACGGGTCATATTTTGAACTGACCTATGATTCATTCAGGTCCAGTACTTCTGATTGACCTATGAAAAATTCAAGTCTAGTGTTAATGGCCAGCTATTGTCACATGCTCTATGAAATTCCCAGGCACAATACTTGGCTTGATAGATCACAACGAAATTAAATGGAATCATATGACATTTGCATTGCATATGGTTATGTTTTGAATGTTATTATGAGGTTTTGATTGATATATGAAATTGAGTCATTTGAGACTGATGGATTTCCGGTCTTATATAAAGGATTTCTTATTGGCTAGCCAATTTGTATTTGTTAAATGTAATTTTAAGGTATTATTGGCTATAGTAGCTATGGCTTAAAAAGTAAATAGAATCTTATGTTAAAGATATCTATATTTTGTTATATGTTTCTGTTATTATAGAATTATATAGAATTAGTGGTTAAAACAATTACAACTCTCAAAGTTAACGAAATCATATGAAATAAGCTTGTCATTAACAAGTTTGGTGTATGAAATTGATTTATGACTTTTATTATTTTGTTTTATGTTATTTTAGTTTATAGTTGCTGAGTATGCAATTCATCAAATTGCAATTTCATGATTTCAAGTTTTGTCTGGCGATTGATAGCGTCAGTTCCACCTCCTTGTTGCTCGGGTCGGTCAGCTGAAGTCTAGGATCTCTCTCTCTCTCGCATTGCATCATTTGTTTAATTTTTTCATATAGATTTCTATTATATGATATGTAAATTATGAATAAGGCATGTAATAATCGAGTTATTATAGCGATTAATATACGACATGACATATGCGTGGTAGTTGTCATTTGCATCGCATATAGAGTTTCTAGTATGCAATTATGTCAATGTGTATGGTTTAACTTGTATACTATGTAAACTTATAGTATAGTAGTGGTGATTGTTACATATAGATGTATATGCAGTAAGATATGATTGAGATTTGTAAAAGTTGGTTCTAAAGATCATAATAGTTATTAAGTAACGTGTTATATGTTAAAAAAAATGACTTGCTATATGACGTATAGGTATGAGTTTGTTGTTACAATAATATTGCTAATTATATTTTTTAAGAAAATTGAATTTATTGCTACTATTATGTGAGAGAATTAAGCCTGTTGAAATAAAATGTTGATGAAAATAAATTTTCAGGCCTCAATTTCTTTACATATTTGATTTAAAAATAACCATTCGTTTGAGTTTTTATTTTAACATGTAGAAATACAAATTGAAATTGAAATTAAGTTTAGGCTTTAATTTAGGTTATGAAAATAAAAGATACAAATAGGGAATTAATAAATATAAGTGATCTTTAATTAATATTTTTTCAACTAATTGATGTATGAATTTTATTGGAAACTTTGAAAAATACAATGTTCTTCTTTAATGTAATGGCTTTCTTTCTTTAAGCATCAATACTTTAATATATGATAACTCAAATAAAGAAATAATAATATTTTATTTATGTTAAAAATTTAAACCTTTCTTTATTACTAATCACTCAAATATTTTTTTAATTACAATCATTTTATTCAATCCTTTGATTATAAAAATAAGTGTAAATTAAAAAAATAATAATATAACATGCATAATTTTAAAATTATTATCTCGTTACATATTATTGAATAATGGTAAGGTATTAAAGTATTTTGTAGAGAGAATGGGAGAATACAAAACTTTTTTTTTTCCAGACAGAATTAAAAAAAGACAAACTAGTTCAGCATTATACTTTAATTTAATATTTGTTGATTGCCTATATCATTTTGATTCAAATTTACTATTTTAATTTAATATTTTTTAATTCAATATTTTTTTATTACTATTAGCAAAGTTATCTATGTCATTTTAATTTCATATTTTTTATTGCTATTAATAATTTTACCTATGTCATTTTAATTTAATTTTTTAAAATTAAATACTGGTAAGGTATGAAAACATTAAAAAGAATTTAATATAAACACAAAGAAATAATAATTTTGTTTAAAAGCATCATTTTTAAAATAATTTCTATTTTTAGACAAAAAACTTGTTATTATATATTATATATATATATAAATGTTATACAATTATAAATCTTTCACACTTTTTACCATTAATTATTTGATCTTGAATTACATTCTCAATAATAATAACAGTATTAATATGTGATTATTATAATTAAAAAATGCTATTATTATTTCATTATTTGATGGAATTTTTTCATCCACATAGAAACTTATCAATTTGAATAGCCTTTAATTTGAAATTAGGACAACCAAATTAGAGATAAGCTGAAATATGAGACCAATCATTTGTCACATGTACAATGATTTTGTTTTATTTGAAAAAAGAATGATTTTGTTATTATGATGTTAGACACTAAAATTGCATTAAATAGATTTATGCTAAGTAATTCATAAAATAGAAAGTATAGAATATAGAAATTGGATTTTGCACGTGGTAAAGAAGTTTCTTGGCCGGTTCGTAAGGGTACGTACGCTTCATCCTTTCAATCCCTCCCGACCATGTCATCTTTGCCTTGTACCTTTCTTTCAATTCATTCATTTCTTTCAATTCATTCATCCAAACAACCATCGAATTGCGTTTGGAAAGTACGTGACCTCCGATGTTTTGTATCGACTAATTCGAATCCAAATTATAGAGTCTTACAGTACGGATAATTACACATTAAATTTTAAAAATAAGACTTAAAATAAATTCAAACTGTTTAACACATTACTAAATAAATAAAAACATGATTTTATTAAGTGAAAATGTCATTCATGACTTATGAGGTTTAAAATAATTGTAAAAAATAAAGGTCAAACAAACAAATTCACCTACATATTTTTTTTTTAAAAAAAATTCACCCACATGTTTATAACGCCTCAGTATACAATCCGTTTACAGCAAGCTATAAAATAGGCAAATCATTCGGATTTCAACTTGGCAGTTTGCATTAAATTTACAACACGTTTATAAAATATATATGAATCTAGTGAAGAACATTCAATCCCCACAAAAGGCTATGAATTTTCGTCTGGATTCCATATTCTCTTCCGAAAACCAATTATTGCTGCTACAAAGAAGAAAATTAATTATTTACTAATTAAATTAATCTGAACTTTTTTTTTAGAGATTACTACTAAACCTTAAAAATTGTTATTTATTTCACTTTTTTTATAGCGCCAAAAATCAAATTACTCTCAAGTAATTTAATTATTCAACTAGTTTTTAAAAATTAATTACCCACTAGATTGGTTAAAAGTTAAAGAGGAAGACTAATTAGTGGCTCATTTTAAGCTACCTCAAATGAATTCAATTTTTTTTTATAATACCCTAATATCACTTTAATGCTAAATACAAAGTTAAACTTGTCATGAAAAAAAATTATCAACATCAATAATACTTGTAGGTCAATTTGATCCAAATCAAATAAATAAAATGGATTTGATATGATAAAAAATAAAGATGTCCCTAATTATTGTGAATACCAAATTTGCTACCTGATATTTAATAAATCGAGTCCAAGCGCAGGCAAAGTTCATAAAGTTTTGGTCTGAAGAACTAATCTAACATTTTTTAAACTTTTAACCCTGAACTAGACACTATTCCAACCTCCTTTGTATTTATATATATAATAAAATCTCTTTGTCATTAATAAAAATGAATAATATAAAAATATTCAACCTCCTTTATATTTATATATATAATAAAATCTCTTTGTCATTAATAAAAATGAATAATATAAAAATATTCATTTAAACTGCCTAAGGCACAAACACTACCAAAAGAAACAATTCTCATACTTTCAAATAGGCTAATTCTACTTTTCTATAAATAAAACTATCACCTATAATTCAAAGACACACTAAGAAGCATCAATTGTTAGAGAAAGTTTGAAAAAACTCCAAAATATACTTGGGTTTTCTCTCCTCTTAGTCTATACAAATTTTTTCTCTCTTCTATCTAAGGATCTGCCTGTTTAGGGTTCCGTACCCACTTTTCAAGAATCTGCTCATATTTGGCCGAACGATCGACTTTTAGATATCGTGTTCTAATTAGATTTGTCAATTAATCTCTTTTACTCATCACCTAAAATAATAATAATATGTGATTAAATCACTTAATGGTGATCTGAAACTACATTTCACCTTAATTTGAAATTTCAAATTGAATCAAGTATGTAAGAAAATCTATGGTTTAATCTTATATTGTAGTGAATTACAATCTTAATTAACTCACTCAAAAAAATCTTCTTTTTCCTTTTATTTATATTAAAATTGGATTTTAGTTTAATTTAGGTTTAAAATCGATTTTTTGCATTGTTTACTATCTGTTTAAATTCAATATCAACATGTCATGTCATTTTAGTTTACAAAATGTTTATGTCAGTTTATTTATCCATTTTGTGCCTTTTCACGTTATGTTCGTTGAGTGTTTTCGTGCAAGAACAACATCCAATTGATTAAGAGCCAAAATAGCATACAATAAAATTGAGATAAATTTAGATTTAAGATCTATTGAAAAAATTCACTTGATTATTGCTTTTTATTATGTCTACTTGTGTTTAAATTGTGTTTATTATTTTGTTCATGCATCTTCCTATTTTTCTTCTAATAATTCAGTACATTTCTCTCTCAAGATCATTTGTTTTTTCTTATTTGTTTTTTAACTCATGTTTGAAAACTTAGTTTGCAAATCCGCTTTGAGATGAAATACTAGTGTCTTTTTGCAAATAAATTGGTTTTTGCCTATTGGATAGGTTTTTCCTTCTAAAAATAAATTAGCGTAGAGACTCTTTCAAATATTTTTTATATTATTTTTCTGACTCTTTTTAAAATTATATTGACAGTTATATTTCATTTTGTCTCTTATTTTCATAAAAAAATTATAACTAAAATTACTTGGTTTCAAGATAAGTAATACATATAATACGTAGTGATATTGATGAGTTGTTCTTGCTTTTCTATAACATAATTAAGCATACAGCCGCACCATATGCATATTATAACTAAGATGAATGCTTTAAGCATCTCTTCAAAATAATAATAATAATAATAATAATAATATAGAAATCTGCAATCTAATTCAACTTAATAGACCAAAACAACTGAAAGGTAAATACAAATACAAAGAAAATAAAAACTAAAATGAATAGATCGCTCACTTGCCTCATCTTTACAATGTGTTAATGTTTAACAAGAAATGCTACCTTAAAACTACAACATTTCACTATTCACCTCTTCTCTTCTTGTAGGCATGCTTCAATCCCAACTGCTACTATTCATATGGTGAATAAATCACTCCCAACTGCTACTAATGCTTCAATCCTTCTTTCAATCCTATGAATTATGTTATTTTGTTATTCGCTTCGACCAACCCGTATCTTGCATCATGGCCACAAATTCACTATAATCGATTCGTCCATCCTGTAAAAATTCACCAATTTTTAATCACGCGATATTCAGCAACTATTTTTGTACGAATAGAAAAAGTAATTTTTATTACATTATCTTGATCGACTTCGCGTATTAGTTCCCCCAAGTGAATATCACCTAACCCAAATTGATCACAAGCTTGTTGGAGTTCATCTTGAGTGATGTACCCACTCCCATCTTTATCGAAGTAGGAGAAGGCGGCAAAAAGATGATCCTCCTTCTCTATCTTGTTTAGATGAAGCATTGCTGCTATAAATTCACCGTAGTCTATTGCCCCACTATTGTCAATATCTGCCTGAAGTTTTTTTAACAATGGAGGTTTAATGAGCATCATAATCGAAATTAATTATTAGAATCTCAATTTAAAACTACCACTTACTGCTTGCATCAGTCGAATAACTTCATTATCCTTAAGATTAGCTCCCACTTTTTCCAAGCCAATTTTTAGTTCCTCTAGTGTAATTTGTCCACTGTTATCTGCATCTATCATTTTGAACATTTCTCTTAAGCCTGCAATTTCCTCTTCAGACAGATTTTCAGCAATGACCTGCGTAGAAATAAATTTTACAGGTGACCATAAGAGAAACTAAGTGACATTAGTTTTTGCAATATTTTTCTACCAAACATTTTATTTAAGTACTCCAAATGAAAGAGCAAACTTGGCAACATTTTAAATTATAACTTGTCTACAGTTGGCATAGCCAAATTTTTAGACATGAAGTATACTCACTCTAATAGCAATTCTCTTGAGCTTGGCCATTGCTGAGAATTGCTTCAAACGACTTAGAACAGCAGAATCAAGAGGTTTATCAGGGGCAATACCATCCACTTGGACCCATGGATGGCCTGCAGAAAAACAAAGGAAAAAAATAATACCTTGTACTAGCAAATTATGGCAGCTAACAAACTTTTCATTTTTCATTAATCTAATGTTCTATCTATTAACAACATATGAAAGAAATTATGGTGAAAAAAACAAATGCAGACTTACAGAGAACTTCATGGGCTGTCAACCGTTTTTTAGGGTCTCTAACAAGCATTTTTCTAACAAGATCTTTTGCACTGTCAGATATATTAGGCCATGGTTCTGATATGAAATCTAGTTCGCCTTTTAAAACCTGTTCGAATATTCCTTGTTCCGTTTCTAATCCAAATAGGGGACATCAATTCAAAAGATCAGACATAGTTGAAACGCCTATTGAGGCAATAAGAAATGGAAACAAAAAGAAAAGAAAGATGTATCTTACCATCCCAGAAGGGAGGGACACCACTTAATAAAATGTAAATGATGACACCAGCACTCCATACATCACATTCTGGACCGTAATGTTTTCGTAATACTTCTGGAGCTACATAATAAGGGCTCCCAACTACATCAGTAAAAGTCTCACCTGGCATAGCAAACAAATAGTTTTCCATCATTCACTCAGAAAATAAGTACTGCAATGGAAAAATTGTGCCACCTACATGAAAATTTGTAATTACTAACATATTGTACTAGTCATATCAGCATTGCATTCAAAACTTTACATTCCAGCATTGTGAATGAGAGATTCTACGCATATATAAACACAGACTGTGAGAGAACAATATGCTCTCTCCACCATAAATCATAATGCTTCATTTGAAATAAACATTCAAAAATTAAGTGACGAATTATATTTCCAAAATTATAAGTTCAAATGCTTAACTATGAAGTCCAGCCAGTTGGTCTTTATTAGGACTTCAACATAGATGTCTAACATATAATATTCAAATATGTGTACTATATTAGGAATGTTTGATTATTTAATCATTTATGTGATTTGTTTCCTATCCATAATTTATTAAAACATACTTTAATTTAGTCATTTTTAGTTACAAGATTGGGCATACGTTGAAATTTATACAAATTTGGAATTTCCAAAATCAGCTGCTAGCATTTGAGTTGTGGTTGTCACTTGTAATATGGTCATATCGTACAAATATATCAATACTCCCAAACAAGTCACTCAAGAATTTATTATTCTCTTTGATACTCTTAAAAAAGAATGAACATATATGATGACAAGAATTCTTAAGAGCAAACATAATATCAAATTTGGTAAGTTTATATTTACATGCTAATCTTATTTCTTTTTTTTTTTTTTTCCTTTTGAAGAGATACTAATATTATTTCTATTCTAATACATTAAATTTGGAAAAAATCATAATGCATTCATATATATGAGAGCAAAATAAATCATTTAATTTTTTTTGTAAAAAAAAAAAAAATCAAAACTTTCTTGTGAAAGAAAAATGATATACTATAATATTCAAGAAACAACAGAATAAACTAGAAGTGTGTACCTGGCTTGAAGAATATAGAGAGCCCAAAATCAATAGTTTTAAGTGCAGCCTCTTCTTCCTGATCAACAAAAAGGAAATTCTCAGGTTTCAAGTCTCTGTGCATAACACCTAAAGAATGACAAGCTTCCACAACCCCAACAATAATCCTTGCAAGCTCAGCAGCTTTTCTCTCAGTATAATGGCCTCTTTGAATAATTCTATCAAAAAGTTCTCCACCAGCACAAAGTTCCATAACCACATGAACAGCCACGGCATCCTCATAAGCATCCAAAATTTGTATTACATTTGGGTGACCTTCTAAATGGTGCATTATTTGAATTTCTCTCCTAACATCTTCCACATCCTCTGCTGTTGTCAACTTCCTCTTAGCAATTGATTTACACGCATATTCTTTACCAGTTGCCTTCTCAATACAAAGAAATGTTGTCCCAAATTGCCCTTGTCCAAGCTTTCTCCCTAAACTATATATCTCCTTCAAGTTTCCTGTTTTTCTCCCCAATACAGAATCTGCTTGAAGCCCTGCACTTGAAATTCTCTTAAAGTGCCCTGCTGCTTTCTTAGGCTTTTCTTCCTCATGTGCCTTATTATTATTATTATTATTATTATTATTATTATTATTATTATTATTATTATTATTATGATTATGATTATTATTATGATTATGATTATTATGGATCCCCGCATCTTTCACTTCTTGCTTTATTGATTTTTCATGGTCCATCACTTTGGGAGGTGGCTCATCCTTGATTTTGACTGTTTCAGGTGGGGTATTTTGAACTGCAGAACAATTTGATCCATTTCTAGAACTTTCAGATTTTTTTGATTCTCCACCTTTGCTGCTATCTTCTTCTGTAGGAGGAGGCAACCGATCATCCGGTGGCCGAGTACGAAAAACAGCTTGAGAAACTGATTGTAAGAATCCGTTATTTCTAAGATTTGGTCCTACACAATTATTCCCCATCAAAACCAACCCCAAATTCAAGTCTTTATCAGCACCTTTTTCCTCCAAAAATTCTCTAGATTTGTCTCTGTTGATCCCATTAATTAGAAACAAAAACAAATTGGCAATTTGGTTCCAAACAAAAATAATTGTTTGGGAACCCCAATTGCACCTCTTCTTTTCCTAATTGTACTTTCTAAATCAATCAAAATTCTCAGTGATTTCAAGGGTAAAAAATATCACGAAGATCAAAATTGAAAAGGAAAAGAAAAAATCTACAATTGGCTATAAAGAAATTGATTGTTAGGGAGGAATCTATAGTTTCAAAACAAAGATCTATTAACATGCAAACAATATGAAACAATGTGAGAAATTGAAAAACTGGGTTGTAAATTGAATAATCATTCAATTTATATATTGAAAAAAAAAAAAAGAAGGAAGAAAGAAATCAATAAATCATACTTTTGAAATCAATTATTGTTTAAAGAGAAGAGACAGAAAGCGCAGAAAAATGACTTATCTTGAAATAGAAACAGAGTCAGATATATTGAAAGCATTAGAATTCTTGTTCGAGGAAATGGAGACGCCATTTCTGAATAGCTGATCAAAGAAAGAAGAGAGAGGCTCACATAATTTTTTTTTTAAATTATTTTCTTATTTTCAATGAAAAAAATTACTTAATTTTGATGATAATACGATAAAAACCACGAATCTTTAGCCAATTTAGAAAAGGGAGAATTGGTCCCTCAGTTTTTTGTTTATCTGGGATTTGATACCACTAGTTTGGAAAATATGCTATTAGATTCTTTAAAATTTCAGAATGTAACTATTAGGCACTATTCTTCAATATTTTCATCTTGTTTCTGCCAGTTAGTTTGAAAAATTATAATTTGATCCTTATAAATTTTATTTTTGTCCTTCAACTTTGAAATATTTATATTAAAAATATTTCTTAATTTTAACAAAAATGAAAAATATATAAAATTACTTAAAAATATAAAAAATTAAATCAAAATCCAAAATCAAACCATAACCAGAATAATTTCGTCATTTTCATCTTAGTGCCCAATTAAGAAAACAAGACTGCGGTCTTATGAGCTTTGAGGAGAAGAACCCAGCTGTTTGGCGTTCTTGTTATGAGACTTATCTTTGGCATGTGCCAGCGAGCCACCGGCAATGATGAAATCTTCCTCAAACAAATCTTCTAGCTCGACGTTCTTGGAATCTTTTAATGAGAAAATGAAACATATAAAATCATGAAAACAGAATCACAATCACAAATCCAAAACACATGAACTAGACCAAATGCACGGACTAATCAGGTTCTTATACATAGCAAGCCATATATATAACCATAATAAACAAATTGTGAAGAAGTTAAGAATATACCCGGAGGCCCTCAGACTGTTTGAATCTAAGAACATTGTTGTGCTTGTATTCCTTGAGATTTCTAGCTACTCTTTCACAGACAGTAGCTTTGTCGGAATCACAACAATGGAAGCTCACTCTCTCTTCAATTTTCAAAAATTGAAGGTGGATGTTTGACTTCAGGTTAGCATTCGGTGATCTCAAGTTTCATGAAGGAGGTAGTACCAAAGTGTGGTACATGATAGGGAGAGGGAATGGAGGTTAGGCGAGATGGCGGTTGTGAGGGGCAAAGGTGACGGGGGTGGTGCGATTGGAGCTGATGGTTGAGGAGGAACCGATAGGCAGCATTGGATTGTTGTGGGGTTTTGTGTTTAGGGTTTAACGGTGGTGGTCAGTCGCGATAGGAGAAGGCAGGTGGCATTGGTGGTAAAATTGAAAGAGGCGGCGACTTGTTTTTCAGATTAGTGGTGGCGAAGTGGAGGCGGTGGTCTGCTATTGCTGCGATTCTGTCGATGGTGATGGTAGGAATCAGTGGAGGGAAAGAAGAAGAAGATAAAATATAGGTTGAGTTTTAATATTTTTAAAATTAATAAATATTTTAATATTAATAAAGAAGTAGTTTGGTTTTTTTGCTTGGTTTAGTATTAATAATTTTTTATTTTTGTTAAAATCAAGAAATATTTTTAATATAAATATTTTAAAGTTGAAGGACCAAAATAAAATTTATAAGGATCGAATTGCAATTTGCAAAACCAAACTGACGTAAACAGGACAAAAATATTAATGAAAATAACTAATAGTTACATTTTGAAATTTTGAAAGATCTAGTAGCATAATTTTCAAACTAATAATACTAAATTGCGGATTAACAAAAACCTAAGGACTCAGAATAATTCTCCATTTAGAAAATAAAATAGTAAAACAATAAAAACCATAAAAATCGTATTTAGTGCATGGGACTCATTGTCGCCATTTTGCTATTAGTACATCTATATCTTAATTTAAAATAAATATATATAAGTTAGTGGAAAATTCAGTTGGATGAAAAAGAAAAATCAATGACTTTTTGTTATTATTATAAGTAGAAATTGATTGCATTCCCTAAAATCTAAAATTGATTAGAATTTATTTTTTATATCATGCATATTCATTCAAACTGAAAGCTATCATAACCTTTTTTTTTTTTAATCACGTTCAATTTTTAATACCTAACACCATTCATAAACTAATGGAGATTCAAGTAGTATATTACAAGACAACCAACCATACCTAAAAATGAGGCTAGGGGTGGCTAATCTTAGCCATTGTTAGGGTTGAGCATTTGAGGATCCAATGAAACATGATCTACCCAAGATAAATGTTATCTAATTCACTGGGAAAGTGGCGGGAATGAGTTTTAATAATAAAACCTACTATGAAATTGAGACGAGAATGTATTTTAGTATACCTGTCCACTAAATGAGAATACTATTATAATGAATGCATAAGTAATAAGTATTATTTTTATGAATTGAATTGTTCATTTTATTTAATAAAATTGATGTTATTTTTATAATTTAAATGAATCTCTTTTATTTTTGGTTTAAAAAATTTATTTTATTCAAATGATAAAACCACTCAATAACCAATTCTATCTGTGATTCGAAAAATCTAAAGCAAAGCAATATATGAGCGAGTGACGTGTTTTAGAAAACTCAGCTTATGTTCAACCTTAGCCCTGGCCCAACAATATTTAAAATAAATATTTATAAGAGGACCAAAAGACTTTGCCAAAAACAAAGGAGGAACATTGTTTTTGTGGTTGTTGCTGTAGGTTAGCTTTATTTTCCTTTTGTTTTTAATTTTAAAAATTGAAAATAATTATAATTTTTTTTTCTAATATAGTAATTTTTACTATATTTAACACAAACTTTCTATCACCTAAATAATTAAGATATAAATTGTATGTATTTCAGCCTCTCTAAACATGAATTTTTGATTTGGCTCTTGCTTTCTACGATTGTATTCCATAAAGAATCTTTAAAATTGATTCAAGGCTGAACATGAGAATTAATAATTAAATTCTTCCTAACACGTTTTTAACTTTGAACTCGAGACTTTTTATTAAGTTAGAACGACTCCTACTAATTAACTTATTTGCCCAAATGGTAAATTAAAGTAATATAAAACATTATTTTTAAAACTATAAGATAAAATAATATATATTAATGATTTTATAATTTTTTCCAAAAAAATTATGAATTTTGATTATTCTATACCCACATATATGAAGTAATATTATTGAATTTCATTTTTAACCACGCATTAGGTAGCTAACCAAAGTATTAGGTCTCGCTCTGACCAATTCAATAATGGATTTGATTAAAAAAAATAAAATTGTACATAGCGTAAATATAATAAAAAACCAACTGATTGACAAAGATTTATTTTTATGTAAACAAACTGACAAAGATTTTCATTAATATTTGAAAACAGATAACTTAGATTTATTTTGAAGCAATGGATAAAATGGAATTCAAAACTCTATTTTATAATTTAGAGAGAGAAGAAATGAACAATGGCGGCCAAAAAACTCAACAAATATTCAAAATATAATGACTAGTTCAAGTTACTAAATACTAATATTTGGCCATTTCAAACCAAACCCATCTCAAAAACATACCTATAAATATGCTAATTCACCAGAACAGAGCTATCAAAATCAAAATCAAGAAAATGAAAGAATTTGAAGCTCCACCACCACCTCTTATGCTGCACAAAAACTCTTCAAAAATCAAGAAAATTTCTTCTTCTGTTGATCATCAGAAACGTTCTCCGGTCGTAATTTATATAAAACCGCCCAATATTATTCATGCTACACCGGAGCAATTTAAGAATATTGTGCAGAGTCGTACAGGAAAACAAACCAACAATACCTTTTCAGTTCATTGCAATGATGATAATAACATTAACATTACGAGGAGTACTGGTACAAAAGGAGGAGGAGATGAGTTGCTGGATAATGTAGACTTGGCTTAGTTATTGGATGGAGTAGTTTTTCGTCGTTAAGTAGGGATTTAACGTAAGTATAGATCGAACCAACTTTTGATGTTGGTTATTAAGTCTTTTTTCTTTTTATTGTGTATATTTATTATGTTAATAAACTAATAATTAGAGTTCAAATTCAACACTATATATTATTTATCTTGTTTAATTTTTATGTTGTATACCAATTGATGTAATTCTTTAAAGTGATGTTTGGGTGGAGTAAGTAAATTACAAGAAGTAGGTGTAGTGTTTAATCTGAGTATATAGTGAATACAATCAGTTTTACGTTGGTTTCATGAGTATACTCAACTACTTTTGAATGCTTGTGGCAAGGGTTTGGCTAACGTGCACTTGGATCTAGACATGACCACGGGCTGGTTAAGCCTGGTCTACTGGTTTCGGCCCACTGGTTAACCGGTCCGACCCGTCGCAAAATCAGAAACGTTCAAACCCTAATCGTTAGGGGGACGGTTCGGTTAAGGTTCAAGTTATTTTCGAATTGTAAACCGTATTAAACTAGAATCGATGAATTGTCTGAACCGTATTAAACCCTAATCGTTAGGGAGACGGTTTGGTTAAGATTCAAGTTTATTTCACTTACTTTTTTTATAACGCCAAAAATCAAATTATCCACTAGATTGGTTGAAAATTGAATAGTAAGACTAATTAGTGGCTATTTTAAGCTACCTCAAATGAATTCAATTTTTTTTTATAATACCCTAATATCACTTTAATGCTAAATACCCTAATATCACTTTAATGCTAAATACAAAGTTAAACTTGTCATGAAAAAAAATTATCAACATCAATAATACTTGTAGGTCAAATAAAGAAAATGGATTTGATATGATAAAAAATAAAAATTTCCCTAATTAGTTTGAATACCAAATTTGCTACCAATGTTTAATAAATCGAGCTCAAGCGTAGACAAAGTTCATGAAGTTTTGGTCGTTTTGGTCTAAAAAACTAATCCAATTCAAGTATTTTCTAAGCTTTTAACCTTGAACTAGACGTCATTCCAACCTCCTTTCAAGTTTGATGTCATGGCCTCTTAATTATATATATTATTAATGCGTAATAAGCAAACAAATAATAATGATAATAAAACCTATTTATTATTAATAAAATGAATAATATAAAAATGTCCAACTAAATGACCTTATGCAAAAACACTACCAAAAGAAACAATTCTCATACTTTCAAATTGGCTAATTCTACTTTTCTATAAACAGAACCATGACCTATAATTCAAAGACACACTAATAAGCATCAATTGCTAGAGAAACTTTAAAAAAGCTCCAAAAAATACTTGAGTTTTCTCTCCTCTTAGACTCTACACATTTTTTCTCTCTTCTAGTTAAGGATCCGCTTTTTAGGGTTCTGTACCCGCTTTTCAAGATTCTGCTCATATCCGGTCGATCGATCAACTCTCAAATATCATGTTCTAATTAGATTTTTCAATTAATATCTTTTCCCATCACCTAAAATAATAATAATAATAATATGTGATTAAATCACTTAACAGTGATTTGGAACTACATTTCACCTTGATTTCGAATTTGAATCGAGTATGTAAGAAAATCTATAGTTTAATCTTATATTGTAGTAGTTACAGTCTTAATTAATTCACTCAAAAAACCTTCTTTTTCCTTTTATTTATATTAAATTTGGATTTTAGTTTAATTTAGGTTTAAAATCAATTTTTTGTATCGTTTACTATCTGTTCAATATCAACATGTCATTTCTAGTTTACAAAATGTTTATTTTCGGTTTATTTCTCCCTTTTGTGTCTTTTCACTTTATTTTCGTTGAGTGATTTCGTGCAAGAACAATATTCAAGTTGATTAAGAGCCAAAATAACACTCAATGAAATCGAGCTAAATTTAGATTTGAGATCTATTGAAAAAATTCACTTAATTATTGCTTCTTATTATGTCTACTTGTGTTTAAATTGTGTTTATTTGTTTATTATTTTGTTCATGCATCTTCCTATTTTTCTCCTATATTTATTATCT
>CANUEY010169822.1:0-38725 GCA_948099555.1 Croton setiger | reverse complement strand
TAATAATAATAATAATAATAATAATAATAATAATATATTATTATTATTATTATTATTATTATTATTATTATTATTATTATTATTATTATTATTATTATTATTATTATTATTATTATTATTATTATTATTATTATTATTATTATTATTATTACCGAGCAATTTGTTAAATATCAAATATAATTATTAGAATAATTTTGAGGTTCCTTCTGAACAATAAAATAAAAATGGGAAGTCAAACAAAATTATGTTTTGGTGTATAGAAATACATTTGAGTATAATGAGACATTGATAAGGCACATACTTGAAATGAGGAGAGTAATAATGAAAGGAAAATACAAAATAATCATAATTATTTCAATATTCATATATAATGGAATCCAAAGGATTTCGAAATAATAACAAAACTGTATAACCCATTGCGTGGGGGTCTCATCAAATCAACTATTGAGTAAGCTTTATCATAACATGATATGATCAATGCCGTATTGCTAGCTGAGACGCACCAAAAGCCCTAATTTCCGCATTTCATTTTTATACAATTATCATTTTTAATCATTGTTTTCAAATTGGATTATTATTAATTTTTTACATGAACAAAAATCAGTTATTTATGAAAATCCAAAAGGGTGCCCTCTATTTAGTATATGATAAGTTTGTTCCAATTCTATTAATGAGTTTGCTTATATAAATTGTAAATTTAAATTACATTTATTGCCAATTAAAAACAATTCAAACCTATAATTCTTTTTGTTTTTTAAAAAAAAAATGAAACTTGTATGTTGCAAATGCTAATAATAGTTAATAAACGAAATGATTACTCAAAATCTTTTAAGAATATACTTATAGAGATATTATTAATTTTAGAGCTATTAATACAAATATAAACTAGTTAAATTAAATACAGCCAAGAGAAATATTGTCAAATATAGATTAAAAGTCATCACAATTTGTTGCTGAATTTCATGACCGAAAAAAATATATAAAATAATCTTTAGCATAATGACAGTAAGCCATGAAGATGAGGACTTCATTTGACCAAATTGTATTGTGTTTAATTTTTGCAAATTATACTATTAACATCAATTTAGTCAATCAAATTAGCGGCACTCTTTATATTAAAAAAAAAGTTACCATGGATTCGGTCAAATAACTTGCAAATAAACAAAACCAAACAAAGAAATGAAGAAAAAAATATAGCAAGACGCATTTAAAAATTAATATTTGTGATACTATAGTAATTTAGTCTACATTTCTTACACACAAAATTAAAAATAAAAAAATAAAAAAAACTACTTAACCCATGAAGATCAGTAGTCCTCTTCTCATAGATTAAAAGTACAATCATATTCATTACATTCATTTTTGTTGTTTTTAGCCAAAACATTGTTAATTAACAAACCTCAAGATTAAAGAAGAAGAAGAAAAATGAATTATACTTCCCGGCAACCAAATATACAAAACCCACCAACTCCACTCTTTCTTCTCTGATCTTCACTCGATCAAGGGAAATTTTTTTAATCCATTTTTTCCCCTAAAAAAGAAAAGAAAATGAAATGACAATTCTTCAAGGTGATCTCCAACTTTGCAAGCCAATATCATTGTGTCTTCTTGAAGGACCAGAAGTTGGAATCGGAAAATGTCTTGGTAAGGAATTCAAGAAATACCCTTTATTTTTTGAATTGGGATTTAGATCGAACACATTAGTAGCTCTTGATCCATAGCAAGACCCAACAAAGAAAATAGTAAAGGAGAAAAACATTAAGAAAAATAGAATTAGAGGTCTTTTTCTACAATGTTGAACCATTATAAATATTAAGGAACAAAAATAGTTGGCTTTCATAAGCAAACAAACATGGGTTTTCGATATTCTGTGTTTAAGAAAGAGAGAGAGAGTTGAAAGAAAATGAAAATTCTTCTTCTATTCTTAGAATGGTACCACTAATGTTTGAAAGAGAAAAAAAAAGGTATGACGAAAGCTTTTGAATGGGTCTTATTGAGAAAAAGACTAAAGAAAGATGATGTAAAGAAATAGAAGAAGAAGGAGAAGAAGAAGAAAGTAAGTTCACTTTTTTTTATCAAATGGAAAAGGTGGAGAAAGAAAAAAAGAAAAAGAAGAGGCAAAAGGAGGGAAAGATTAAAGAAAGGGTAAGGAAGAGGAAAGGAATGGCCATATTTTTCTGTGGTTAGGTGAGTGTTTGGGTCCCCTTAGTATTAATGGCCAAGACTATACTGTGGTTTAGGCCACCCCTAAACAGGAAACTTTCTTCTCTTTAACTACTACCACATTTTCTAACTTTGAAACTTTCTTTCATGAACAAAATAAGTACCTAATTTTCAATAACTTAATGTTAATCCAATGCCATATTTTCTATGCTGCCAATGACTTACAATGCCCCATATTCAAATATGTAATGAACTTTTCACAATTTTACTCACTTTCCCACAGATTAAATGCTATATTCAACATTTTCTAGATGGATGAAAACATTCAAATCTAACGAAAAATTCAATTGGTAAAAAAATTATGGTAGACCACATAATATGAAACCATTTTTAATAAACTATATACGGTCTCTACTTCTTATAACAGACTTGTTTGGCTAATTAATATAGTGCATTGTGAAAATTTAATTGTTTAACCTTTAAGTTTTAGTGTTTTATACAAAATTAATTGAATAATTAATAACTATAAAAATCGTCAAACACCAAAAATACGATGTCTGTGAAAGTAGAGTATATAAAAAAAAGATACAATAAATATCAAAAATTTTATTACGTAGTCTTCTGAAGTGAAAAAGTTACATAAATACATATTAATTTGAACTTTGCCAATATTCAATTATACTTATACATCTCAAGATTAAAATACTATATCAAACAAACACTTTCTCGAGTGTTAACAAACAACTATTAAATTTAATTCTAACCATTTGACACTAATTTTTTATAAACGCATAATTAGACTCCTAAACTTATTATTTTGTTGAAATTTTATATTACCGAAGTCACATGTCAATTTTATAATTGGGTCATTATAACAGAACTTAAAAGTTCAAATACTAAACTCTTCCCTCAAAATTCAAATTAAAAATTCGTTTTAAGTTGAGATGAGCATTTAAATGTAGATGGCTTCTGTTGGTAATAAATAAAGGGACAGACTGTGTATTATGTGCACGAGCAGTAAGCAAACAAATCTGACTACTTTTCGCAGTTGGTTCAGTTTCAGTATATAATAATACACAGTAGAGGTACAAATTTTACCTCATTCTGTCTCTTATTCAACTTTTCAAAGGTACTGTTCAACTTTTTTTGCAAGAAAACGGGAAATGGGTTCCATGCATGAATGTCATTTTCATTCATTGCCATGTAGAAGAGATGTGAGAGTACATAAAAAGCTTCTGCTCCAATATTTTTTATACTGCCAATAGAGAACTTCAGCTGTATCTTGCTACCCTGTAATTAGACGTGGCCATAGGCCTATTCGGCGCGGCTCGTCGAAAAATCGTAACCACCGGAACCGTAAACTAAACCGGTCGGTTCACGGGCCGGTTAAAGTTCAAGAAATTTAGGAACCGGAACCATGGAGAATCACGAACCAGACTTGAACCGGCAGTTAACCGGATTTGAACCGCTGGTTCTGCCTCCCAAACCGGATTTGAACCGCTGGTTCTGCCTCCCAAACCGCCAGTTCCGCCTCCGCAAACCGCCGGTTAACCGGCCCGCTACTAAACCGGCGATTAATCGCGAACCGCCGGTTCACCGGCCTACGGTTCGGCGAGCCGGTTCCGGTTCCACCCCTCTTGAACCGTCGCCCGGTGGATCAAGGCCCGAAACCGGCCCGGCCCGACCCGTGGCCACCACTACCTATAATTGTTCTGCAACTTGGCGAAATTTAATTAGACTTTTTTCAATTGGAATTTTAATATCAAAAATTATATAATATAGTATGCATAAAAAATAACACATGTTTTGAAATTAGAGGAATAAATAACATGGTTTGCACTTTTACACATACTTTTATTGGTGTATTTTCTTTTTCAAATTTTATTATTATTTTAATAAAAAAGAAATTAAAAAAAAAAGGTTTAGATTTCAGAAAATAGAAAAACTTGCAAAGTCGCGTAACTTAGTAGCTTCACATTCAGATTTATAAGACATTAGCCAACTTTTGCAACCGCTGTCAACCACTCTACCACCGCTTTAGATCGGACACGAAATGGAAATCGAAGCAAATCAAAGCAAAAATTTGTTTTGTTCTTCTTCTCCTTCAAAAATGAAGAAATGGAAGAACAATGTTGTTGATTTCCAAAAGATCAACGGACGAAATGGAATCGAATTCGATAGCGTTTATGAGGAGTTTTGGCTAATTTCAACAAGCTACTCCATCTGCCACACAAAATAAAATTTTTTCGAGCATATTTACAACGGGTTGTGAAAATTATTTTTAGGTCTTTAAAATTTCTTCAAATATTTTGAAAAATATATTAGTAGGTATTTTAATTTTCACTTTATTTATTCTTAGTCCTTGCATCTAATTTCCATCCATTTCAAAGTTAAATACAGTTAAAAAAACTAAATACCCTTTATATTATATTTATTTCAGATTCTTAAATTTTTCATTTATATAATATTAGGTCCTTTTTAATTTTTTATTTGTATATTTAATTTTAACTTATGTACTTTCTACTTTCCTTCCCATTTTTTATGTGTATATTCTCTTCCCTTCCCATTTCTTTTACATGTTCTTTTCCCTTATGAACAACCGGTAATAAAAAAAGCAGAGAAGCACCGCTGATGCCACTCCTCTTTAGCCACCACCACCTTCGGTTAGCTCCGTCTACACCTTCCTCCTCCTATTTCTTTCAGTCGAGCTCGGAGAGAGAGAGAGAGAGAGGGAATCGCGACCTATGTATGTTTCTGCATAGACATCAAAAGAAAAAGCAAATGTCATACTCATATTCCACAATCTTTAATATATTGAGGCAGTGATTATGATTTTCTGACTGTAAAAAGCAGATTCGAGAGAAATATTGGATTTCTTGACGGGGCAACCTTCTTGAGTTGCAACCATGGTTGATCTGGTGGTTTCTTCCTTGTCTGGTTCGAAGGTATATTTGACTTGAGCCTCCTCTTTCTTCAAAATTTTTCTGTTTGGGTTAAGGTTTCCTTCGGTTCTATTTTTTAGGCTATGATTTTTTTCTTTTGAAAAGAATAATATGAACAGACACTGTTAAAAGCATTTTTGGCTAGGTGACATTGAGCTTTGAATTATTTCCGTTGCTCTCTATTGCCGCATTGTTGTCCCAGTGGTTTCTTTCTTATTTGATTCGAATGTATATCTAATCTGAGTCTCCACTTTCTTCAAAATTCTCTATTTCCATTTAATTTGTTGGCTATGATGATGTTTGTGTCCTTAAAGAGCATATTTGAGAGAAATTCTAAATTTCATGGCAGCGCAACCTCCAGAAGTTGTAGCCATTGTAGATTTGGTATTTTCTTTCTTGAAGGAATATCTAACTTGAGCCTTCTCTTTCTTCAAAATTCTCTGTTTTGGTTAAGGTTCTATTTGGATCTTCTTTTGGCTTCTACTAGAGAAAATATAATGATTTTTTCTTTTGGAATTTAATTTTTGATGCTGTTATAATTTTCCAGTTTGATTTTTTGATTGTTGGTGATATTTTGTTCTCTTTTTCTATCTAGGCTGAGGGTGGAGATTTGATAATTTGGTCTTCAATCCATTGCGTCGGTATCGCCGAAGGTGGGTCAATGGTGAGGCTAAAGAAGAAGATGAGTTTTTTCCGTTTTCTTTTTCTTTTTTTTTTTTGCTCTGTTTATGGCCGGCGATGGTGGTCACAAAAATAAAACAAAAGTGAGGAAAGAAAAGAAAAGAGATGAAGGGGAGAAGAGGAATTTATTATTATAATTACTATTATTATTATATGTATTATTGGGTAATGTTGTCATATTTGAAAAATATAAACCAAAACTTCTAACTTTTCCATTTGACTAACGGAAATTCTGGACGAAAGGGCCTGAAAGTATAACGGCTCAAACATAAGGGACTTACTGATGATAATTTATTGGTTTTTGGAAATTTTGTTTTCATTGTCAAAAAGCAGTGACAAAATGTTTTTGAAGCGCATGTCGAACTAGTTGGTCTTAAAAAGGTTTTAAAGTTGCGATCCGATTTCGAGACACCAATTTTAATTAAGAAAAATGACTCCGTTTTAATTTTAAAGGCACTTGTCAAAAATTAGAGATTCTAGGTAAGGGGGTGAGGTATGACGGTCTAAGTTTTACTTAGATCGATGTCCAGCAAAATTGGCCTCTTTGGTTTGTTTAATTTCCAAAATTTAAGTTGAATTTTATTTTGAAAAAGTCGTGGCGTGATTAACTAACGATGTTCCTAATTGGCATTTTAGGTCATTTGAGAAAGCAAATTCGAGCATGAAAGCAATAAATTGTGGAAATTTAAATTGCAGAAAGATAAATCATCAATACATAAAAACTAATTATTCTTTCTCTGTTTAGAAGAAAATATTTACAAAAAGGTCCTAAATAATAACATTCTACCATTTTAATCCCCGAAATTAATTATTACCCCAAAATGTATAGATTGAACATTGCAAACAAGTATGCAAAATTACGGAAAAGTCCTTTAAGTTTTGAAAAGTTACCAAATAGGTCCCTATAACTTAGAAAATTACCAAACTGATCCAAGACATGCAAAGCTACTAAGATAACCCTTTGAATCAATATAATTTGTAAAACGGTCCCTAATCATATGCATTTCCTTAAACAGTCCTAAAACAATGCAAAATTGCAAAATGATCCCCAACATATGTTGAAATTACAAAACAGTTTTATCACATGTATTAAATCTTTAGATCAATCCGTTATCATGCAAATTCTTAAAGAACAGTCCTTAAAACTTGGAAATATCTATATCAGTACATGATGTGTGCATAATATCAAAAACCATGCCTAAAAATGTTCAACAATTTCAGAAACAACCCTTATGCAAATTAAAATTTCTAAAACAGGTCCTAAGTTACATTTTATGCAATGTATTACAAGGAGAAATAGATTTTCAGCAAACGCTAATTCAAAATAAAAGCATCTAGAGTGTAAATAGTCGTCCTAAACATGAATAGCAATGGCAGCAATATAATCTGAACTTAGGCATAATCAGAGACTGGACCAACAGTTGATGATAATGACTAGAAACAGGGTAACATCTCTAATGCAGTTTCTGAAACTAGAATAAAATGCAGAATAGAGACAGATTCATGGTCCCAAGCTGGATTAAGACATGACATGATAGCAGATGGAAACAACTCAAGGACACCAAACCAAAACTCAATGACCAACAACAAGATTGACCATCAATTTATAATGTTCTAGGATGCTAAAAACATACACAAGACATTAAGATAGTAGCAACAACATATGTTGAACAAAATATTCAAATAGTAACAACAATTTCTTATAGATCCTTAATAGTGGACACAAAAACATTTTGGATTCAAGTATTGGGACCCCCTCTTTGACATATCCATGGCATAAAAGAAGCAATAAACTAGAAACACATACAGAATATCACTGAAGCAAACGGCAGACCTGAATATATCAACTTGAAATAATAAGCAGTAATATTCACTAAACCTAGCCTAGCATTCATGAGTAGCTCCATCAACAAAGAAGCCTAACCTAATACAACAACACTAAATATACTAAGCCTAGAAATTTCAATGGTAAACAACATCTAACTTTCAAACAAAAATTAGCAACCAAACTGAAAAAACATCAGAATGTAGAAACTAAAAAACCTAATGAAATGACAACCTATGAAATAGATCTCAACATGTGAGGGGCAAGGCTCTAATATGCAACATTATAAGACAGAATATATTCTCAAGTACACAGTTATGAGCATAACTTGAATCACAAAGAAGGACTAAACTCAAGGTAAACACAAACCAAGAATTGAAAAACAAAGGAAGATGAAAAATGAAAACTGATGCTAAAGCAAACTAAGATATGATCAAAAAAGTTACAAGCATTCTTCAGTCACATAACTACATCAAAGCAAACTCCAATCTTAAGATCCTAATCCATGAATAATTTCTCATATACATTATCAATCAATCTGGTTCCTATATTGGATCATACAACATGAATTAAAGAAGATTAAAAATATGACAATGACAGATAAGTTACCTCAGATTAAAGCTTTCAAGTTTGATTCCAATCTAGAAAATGATTTCCACTGGTTCTTTACAAAATTAAATGTTTTGTTTACAAATTCCCAGGAAACAACAACAAGAAACTAAAAATTTCCCTAATTCACTCCCTGATTTCGAATGTATTTCGCCATAGGAAAATAAGGTAAAACTCTAATTTAGAAGTAAAATTCCCAATTTCCCAAACCGACAGAATCAAAACCCTAATTCTCTAATCTCCCACCACAGAAGAACAAAACCCTAAATTCAAGAAAGGCTTTATGGTTTCTTTCAGTTTTCTCTCTCTATTTTAAAAACCCCCCTCTGGTCACGAAAACTTCTTTCTTTTGTAGGCAGAAGCAGTCTGCCTCTCCCCTCCCTTCCGTTGCCCTCGCATCCTTATATGCTTCCTTACTTAGCTTTATCCATCTACTTTTCCTCCCTCTGATTTCCGTGTTCCATGTCCACTCTGCCTTCTTCTTGTCTCAAACTTCATCTATTTCTTTATGCTTCTTTTAATTCACTGTGTCTAGTTAAGTGAAGATGGGAACGACACCATTTTAGCCTAAATGCTGCATTTTTTGTCGTCATTTTTAGGCATAACGCATTTTACGATTTTTATTGCATAAACACCATTTTAGTAAATGATAAATGGAAGATTACTTAATTGCTAAGAAATGATATAAATGAATATTATGAGAATTAAAATGAAGGTAATAATTTAAGTGTTAAGACTTGTAAATAAACGATATACAAGAAAGAGGGGACTGCTAGGGTTTTTGGTTGACGCGACTGATTGAACGTCGGTAGCCTGAGTCACTAAAAAGGAATATTTATAAAGTTGAAATTAAATTGAATATATGAATAACTTGAGTTTCAAAACTCGTAAATAATTTAATATATGTTAAAGAGGATATGTGTGATATCTCTAACCAAACTGAGCATCATACATAACATTGTTATAGATATAAGTGCGATTTACGTTTCTTATCGCATAAGTATCATTTTTAAATAGAGATTTCTTACATGTTAAGAAATTGAATAAATGACTATGTTATCAGAAAAAATTAAGGTATGTGAATAAATTAAGTCTTTAAGACTTGTTTACAGTCGGTTGACGTAAATGATGGCACAATTTTAACTGTCGCGACCAATAAAACGTCGTAGCGCGAATAATTTAAAAGAAATTGTTTTGAAATTTAATGATTTGGAAAATAAATGTAATAAATGAATATATTTATTTTAGGAACTGTATATTCACAACGATGTCGTAAATTTTGGTTTTTCCAACATCGTCGGGGTACCGGAGTCGGTACCGGACGCCAACCGAGCTACGAATATATTTGGACACAATTTTACCGAAACTTTAAATAATGTTTATATTAATATTAATGACGATAAAAATAATATAAATAGGTAAATAAATGATAAAAAGAAGGTAGAAACATAGGGATAAAAGAAAACGAAAGAAAGAAAATAGGTTAAAGAGATAAATGAGAATTTTTAAGTTAAAATGAAGTAAGAGGTAGAAAAGTTACGTGTTGGAACTTGAAACATGATCATCAGGGTCTGAATGAAGGGTTGAAGAGGCGAAAAAGGAGAGAGAACGAAGAGAAAACAGAAAGAGAGAAAGAAAGAGAAAAGAAAAGAAAAGAGAAAAGAAGGAAAAAATTTGGGTTCCTTAGATTTCCAATAGTCTAGGGAAGAAATAGAAGAGATTAAAAGAGAGAGAGAGAGAAGATAAAAGATAGAAACGAAGGAAAACATTAAGATAGTGAAAACAGAGCAGAATGAGAGAATGAGTAAAAAGAGGAAAGAAAAAGAATAACCAACGTGCATAGGGTATCTAGGATTGTTGGGATAGCTTGGGGGATTTTCTGGGAAGGATTTGATGGTGAGAAACCGCCGGAAATTGCTGGAAAACAGAAGTAAAAATAGAGCATCACGGGCGCAGGCACGAGCCTGCGGAAGGAGATAATCAAAATGACAGCAAGCGCTAAGTATTGATGAAAATTTTCCCCTAGGTACCTGAACTTGGTAAAATTACATTTTGGCCCCTAAAGTTTATAATTTAATGCAATTTAATCTTTCCAACAAAGTTTTAATTGTTTTCAATTTAGTTCTGTCAGATTTAACTTCTGGCAAACTTCATTTTCAGTTCTAGCGCATTTTCAATTAAGCACTTCAGAACTTTTAATTGTTTTCAACTAGGTCCTTCCGCCCAAATTGATTTCAGAAAATTATATTTTGGCCCCTGTACTTGTTGGCGGACTTCAATTAAGGCCCTAGAAACTTTAAATGTTATTCAATTGAGTTATTCTTGGTTTAAATTGATTTTATTCTTATATATAGGATTAATTGATAAATAAATTGAGTTAAATTGTTATAATTATTGTTAATTTTAATTAGTATATGATAAATTAAACTTGAAATTTAATATAAATGGTATTAATAATTATTTTAAATATATTAATCATATGTTATAAATTAAATTCAAAGGAAAATAGAAATATTATGTAATTATAATTAATATGGTAAAAGATAATAAATATTAAATCATGCACTTTATTATATATGAATTGTAATTAAAAGAAAAATTAATTATTTATATATGAAATTGTATAGGAACATCTAAAATAGGAGGGGAGTGGGGAAAACAACCCGAGACCTAGACTTGAGTTCGACTGAGAGGTAAGTATAAACTTGTTTTATTTGTTAAATGAATTGTTTATGTAATAATGAATTACGATGAGATTAAACTGTTTGGACCGGTACTAAAACCTGGTCAACTGATTTATTTGATAGTCATTATATATGATGTTTAAACTATTTGGACCAGTATTGAAGTCCGACCAATTAATTTATTTGATATTGATTATATATGATGTCTAAACTTTTTGGACCGATAATGAAGCCCGGTCAACTGATTTATTTGATAGTGATTATATATGATGTTTAAACTATTTGGATCGGTACTGAAGATCGACCAATTGAGTTATTTGCTTTGATTATATGATAATTGAACTGTTTGGACCGATACTAAAGCCCGGTCCTTTGAAATCATTAATAATTGAATATATGTGATTTGGTTATTAAGTTGGTACTGAAATCCAATCAATTAACTTATTGAGATTTATTATTTGATATACACTTGTTTGGACTGGTAGTAAAGCCAGTCATTGGATTATATGGAATATTATGATAAATGTATATATGTCATACAAGTGCATTCATAGAGGACCTAATAAAGGCAGTTCTAACCATCTTGACCAGTATTTGCAAATTTCACATATGAGACCCATGAGTCTCTACATGATTTGACGGATGGACCTTCGAGTCAATATATGATTACAAATGGACTTTCGGGTCAATATATGATTACAGAGGGACCTTCTGGTCAATATATGCATTTGAAATGGACCTATGAATCATATAGGACTATGTTACTGGCCAACCATTTGTTATTTGCTATGTGAAATTCCTGAGACAGTATTTGGCTCGATAGATCACAACATAATTAAATGGAATCATATGACATAGAGATATGCATATTGTTATTTGTGATTGTTATTATGGAATCATTTGGTATCATTGTTTATATTAGTTATAGCTCACAAAGTAAATGGAATCATCTGATATAAACTTGTCATCGACAGGTTTTGTTTATGATTTTGGAATTGTGAATTATTGTTTTGTTTTAAATTGGTTTAGTTTATACTTGTTAAGTATGCAACTCATCAACATTGCATTCAATGATTGCAGATTTTTATTTGGCAACTTTCTCTCTGCTCGGGTCAATCAGCTAAAACTCCAAGCCTATCTCCCTCATTTTGCATTACATATAAATTTTTTAATATGTAATTTATATTATCGTCTTTTGGTTTAGTTTGTTTAATATGTAAAGTTATAGCATGGTAGTTGTTAATGTTTGCATATAGGTATATAATTTGTAAATCATAATTGAAGCATGTAATATTTGGTCTAAGGGTTATTGTGGATTGTAAATGTCATGTTACATGTTTGATAAAAAAAAATAATATAGCACAATTTTAAATGACACAAATAGGTTATAGGTTGTTACAGTATATAGGTAGTTTGTTTTTACAACTTAAACTCATAATAAAAACCCATAACAGAAACCATTGAACTGAAATCCAACAACAATAAAAAGAAACCATCTAAATAAGAAGTTGATCATTAAACATCAAGCCTTGAAGTAAACCGTTTAACAAAAATCAATGAAAAACATAGCAACAACAACAGTTTTGCCATTTTCAAGCTTAACACATAGCAATAGTTTAACTTTAAAACAGGAACTTAATCATTAAAGATCAAACCTTCGAGAAAACCATTTAATCAAAAACAATGTAGAACAAAGAAGAATAAAACTTGGAACTTAAAAACATTGTTTTAAAAATAGAACAAAATAAAGCAAAAATGGCAACAGAATCAAGTAATAACAAATAATCAATCTACGTAATAAAATTAAAAACTTGAATGATTACAAAGCTTATAATGAAATAAAAAAAAATTGAAATCCAGTAAACTCAAACCAGAACATGAAATCAAAAGCAAGATTATAAACATAGCATAAAACAGGATTCAACATCGAAAATAAAGGAACCAGTCATACTCATATACAATCATCAATCAATCAAGTTTCCAAACTGAACCCACTGTTAATTTATGAATCAAAAGCTTAAAACACAGTAAAGTTAAATGAACTACCCTAGGGCCCTTAGATTCTTCAATCCAGGCTTAGAACCAGAATGGTTTTAACTAGAGATTTAAGCTCCTTCGTAGATCAATGTACTTCACCGCAATCGTTTTAGAGATTCAAATGAACTTTGAATTTCAAAGTTCAAACAGAACTTGAAATGGGTTTAGATTTACCAAATCCTTTTTTTTTTAGTAAAGAAGAAGATGAGGCTATTAGTGAAGTTTCCCTCCCTTTCTGCTCAGAAACGAAAAACCCCTCTCCTTTTGAAAAACCTCAAACTAGAAAACTCCCTAAAATTAAAGACACTCTTTCCCTCTGATTTTTTTTTTTTTTTTTTTTTTTGAGATTGCAAGAGCCTTCAATCAAAGCTTCCCCCCTTCGACCAATCTACTCTCTCTTATATAATACCCTCTCGCCTTACTTCTTTGCCACTACTCCATCTCACCTCTTTCATCATTTTCTCCATGTTAGGCCCTTCATACGTATGACCCTCCTTCCCTCACTTTTTGTTACAGAAAATGACAAAGAAGGAATCTATCTCATTTCGTTCGAGTAGTACACAAAAGGCTCTCTCTCTCTCTCTCATCCATTTGTCATTGTGAATACTTGAATTTCGAGCCTGGAAAATCATTTTTCCCGGACTGCAAACGGTCAAACTAGACGGAGGTCACCAGAAAATTACGCTTGAAGTATGCCATCATGGTACTTGAAACATTCGAAAAATTGCGAGGACCATAGAAATGGCCTCCGAAAAATCGGAGTCCCGGAAGGCCTCAAAAAGTATCCGAAACGAAAAATAAGCAAAAGTCAGTAAGAGGGCGCTCCAGGCCGCCCTCTAGTCGTCTCCAGCCCATTTTTTCACTATAAATAGCCCCCTAAAGGTCCTTTTCACTCACAGCTTAAGCTGTGTTAATAGTCGCTCTCTTCTCCTTTTTCACTCATTGCGATTCTTTACAGCTTTCTACATCTTACATTGCATTGTTGTGCTTTCTTGCTCATTCACGATTTAATTAAAAATCTTAAAGTCCAAATCAAGCTGAAGCTGCGAAGCGGCCATCGACTACCACAGGTATACACTAAACCCTAATCTTAATTTTCCCTAATAAAAATAAATTAAGTGGCGACTTGACAAACACACAATTCAGAGTGAAAACGAACACATCCGCAAGGATGGGGAGGCATGAGAAAAGGGTTCACAATTTGGAGACTCCACTAGGGACTTAACTTGGAAAATTTAAAAGAGAACTACCATTGTATCATTTGACTAACTTGCCCTTTTTAGGGTATCCTTTCTTTTGCAATTTGTTTTATAGGATATCATCACTATGGAGGCCAAATATCTTTTCCCTAAGGACGCTTGATAAAAAAGATTTGGAATTTAAAAAAAAAATTGCATTTGCATCTCATGTGCACAATTGAGAATCCTTTTCTCTATGAGCATAGAAAATGAATTTCTTCTCTTTCTGTTCAAACTTCTGAGTCTGGATAACGAGTAGCGTTGATTGGCAAGTCTCCTGGATTATGTCCACGGGCAGTGAAAGTGTCCTCCCTGTTACAGCCAACCACTTCTAATCCTTTTGGAGGTGGCCCAAAAGTAAGTCGTACAGCTAAATCGACGCGAAACTCCTTGTTTCACATGTGACGAGGTATATCCTTACTCTAGGTTCAAAGGTCCTATTGAAAGCCAGTCATTTTTCTCATTTAACTTAGAACCTTCCTTTTAGGATGCCCAATGATGTTGCATTCATGACATTAAAATGAATTATGGCATGTTGTTGTTCATTCATATTCATTCATACCACCTAAAAAGGAAAAGAGAGAATAAATTCTTAAGTCATGCTTAACTGGACTAGGAGTCTACCTTATATCATACCTTACCCAAACACCTAATCCTTTACCCTTTATCCATACAGGTACCTGTCATTCGAGTGCCTTCACATGTTCTAGCTACACCTGTAGAGTCTTCACCAATAAGTCCTACACCCTCAACTCCAATGGCCTCCCTTAAAGACATTAGAGCCCTCTTGAAGGAACAAGATGATGAGATCAATACCCAAATGGAAGTCCGAATGGAAACTAAGGTTGCTGAAGCCCTGGTTGCTCAGTAAGCTACTCTGTTAGCTGAACTAGGAATTGGGTCAAAAGGAGCCTCTACCTCCGGAAAAAAACAGATGGCTACACCCATACCAACCCTTGTTATTAACCTGGATGATTTGCCTTTCAAAAATGCTGAGACTCAGTCTCAGAAAATGAAAGAAAGGCTTGAAGTTCTGGAAAGATCAATAA
Organism: Croton setiger; assembly: GCA_948099555.1. Taxonomy (NCBI): domain Eukaryota; kingdom Viridiplantae; phylum Streptophyta; class Magnoliopsida; order Malpighiales; family Euphorbiaceae; genus Croton; species Croton setiger. The sequence continues at coordinate 23,497 of CANUEY010169822.1, read as the reverse complement.
CATCCCTGAAAACCTATAAAGAATTGGTAGACATGGACTCCTTGTCTTTGTTTCCCGATGCTAGGCTGCCAACTAAATTTAAGATGCCCAACATGGATAAGTTTGATGGAACCTCTTGCCTCAAAACCCATCTGAAAATATATGTGGGGGAATCAAACCTATTTGGATTAAGTATTGAGCTCCTTGCTCAACTTTTTCAACAGTCCCTAACCGGAGCTGCACAGGTTTGTGAGTCTCAACCGCTCAAAGATAAAAACCTGGGAAGACATCTGTAATGCTTTCAACACCCAGTAATGTTACAACATTGAGGTGGATGTTAGCCGAAGGGAATTAGAAACCACCAAACAGAAAAATAATGAACCTTTCTCCTCGTTCCTTACGAGGTTGAGATTCAAAGCCACCCAAATGATCAACTGACCTTCAAAACAGGAGGAGGTTGACATCATCACTAAAAATTTGCTACCAGTCTACCAATCACAGTTACAAACGTAATACTTGCCTACCTTCCAGTTACTCATTGCAACTACAACTAAGGTGGAAGATTTAATCGAGTTGGTTCAACTCAAAGATGACTCAGCCACCTCTAGATACAAGAAACAAAATCATTTTGGGCCGAGTAAAGTAAATGAAGTGGCCAATATCACCACTACAAATCCTTTACATGTAAAGGATCTAAGAAACAATCAACCAAGACAAGGTTATACTGACCTCAGCATGCCGATCCTTTTGGTATTCCGAGAAGCGGTAAAAGCAAGTTATCTGAAGTCTTTAGAAGCAAGACCGCCACCTAACCCCTTTCCCGCACCAGGGGAATGGGCATAAGATAGAAGCATGCTGAATCCTAAAGAACCAAATCTAAGGTTTGGTTGATAATGGGTCAATCATACCCAGAAGTAAACCAAACATCAACACAAATCCCTTGCCCAACCATGGGATCAATGCCATAGTCACCGAAGAAGAAACGTTTGATCCTTTCGAGCTTTTCTTGAAAATGAATGAAATATGTGTCCTAGATATGAATGACCTTTCTGAAGAGGTTGATGCCACAACCCAAAGCGGCAGGCAGTATGAACTCATTCTCTTAGACAAAGTCTCAAGTGGAACCCATAAGAAAACACCTAAACCAAAAGAGGATCCGGTATTAACCCAGCTAAAGAAAACTCAAGCTAGGGTATCAATTTGGGAACTCCTAGCCTCATCTTTCTCTTATCGCCAAGCTCTTTGCAAGGCTTTGAGTCAACTTTAGACATCAGTGGAAGTAAGCCCTGAGACACTTGTGGCCACTTTAACACAGGCATCCAAAACACAGAATATCACTTTCTCTGATGAAGACTTGCCAGAAAACAAAGGGAGCTATAATGAAGCTTTGTATGTCACGATTCAAACCAAGAATAAGACTGTGCTCATGGTGCTCATTAATAATGGGTCAGCTTTGAGTGTTTGCTTGTTAAGAGTAGCAAGTTTCCTAGGTTTGGAGGTTGCTGATTTTACACCTTTTGACCAAATAGTCAAAGCTTATGATAATACCCGAAGATATAGTTGATTAACATAATGAAAAATTATAACTCACTAATCGGAATCAATGAATATTGCTCTGATACCATATCAAAATTGTAAACAAACATATTAAAAATGAATCTGAATTGTATTAATTAAGAAAATTTACAAGGATGAATTGAACAAAAAGTATTACAGAATTAGAAGGGAAAACAGAGACTATATAAAGAAGAAAATGAAACAAATACTCTATATAACATTTTGCTATTTATGTAATATCTAACTACTCAAATCGGAATTGAAACTTTGATTACAATTTAATTAAAGTTTGTTAAGCTCCCATGCGTTTTTGTTGAGTTGGACACCCTGTAAAAACCTTCCTCCATTATGTTAAAACTGTTAACTGTTAAGGGAGAAGAGAAAGGAAGAAAGGAAGAAGAAATTGATCACGCGCATGCTGCCTATCTTCTAATCAAAACAACACCGTCTTATTTACACTTTAATCATCATCGTTTCATACTTTAAACGTCGCCGTTTCATCAACAACAGACCACAATCTTCAATGCTACCATTAACTGGAACGACACCGTTTTCTTTCTTCAAAACTCACTGTTTCATTAAACTTTATTTATTTCTTCCTCCTTGCTCTCCTTCTTTATTGTTTCACCAACAGTAGCAACTCCCTCCCTCCGTTGGTGCACTCTTCATGGCTGAATGCTTCTGCTCCAATATACTTGGTTGATAGATTATGTCATTGTATAATTAGCTTACATAGAAGCTAATAAAAAACATAAGTAATAAAATACTTTACATGAAACAAAAAGAAATTAATGACGAGTATAATGTAAAATAAAATATTGATAAAAATGACATGTGAAAAATAACCCAAGTATGTTAAATGTATCAATTAATTATATAGTTTAACAATTCGACAGGTTGAAGTTCCTTCAAAAATTGCAAATTTTATACAGAGATTAATGTCAAATATTGTTCCGGTGATGAGTAATTTAAAGACGAAACAGATAGTGGACCTGCTTTTTTTTGTTCAATTGGAAAATGAATGGCTAAGTCTGGAAAGAAGCCGTTGGAAGGATGGAAGTGGGCTTAAGGTTTAAAGCGAATATCATCAGTTGTTGTTGTAGATTTTATGGTCATTTGGAGCCCGCCAGCAGCTGGATTTTTCAAGTGCAACGTACAAATATAATTAGAGTTGGATGGTTGGTGTGTGATGACAATTGTAGATGTGTGATGAATTGGATTAATGCTATAAGTAATGGGTAAGGGACCATTAGGCTGGTCGAAGAGAGGGGATTTATGGTAAAAATTATAATTGAACCTCATTCTTTGAAAGTTGTTCAATTTCTTATTTTTTTGAACTGTTATTACCGATTATTAGGCTTAGTGCGCTAACTTGTATATATGTCTAATTATAGATGTATTAATTTCTCATATGGTTAATACATAACAAATTATTCCTTTCCGAACAAATATAATTGAAACAGGAAAATAAAAATAAAAAGATTGAGGAGGAGTAATTTATTGATTTTCCTTTTTGCATGCATGTTCTTCTCAAAAAAAAAACTATCTAAATCAGAACTATAATGAGAGTGTACAGAATTCTATATCAAACATTGACTTAGAATAAAAAATACCAAATGAGGATTGTTTGGCAGTCAAATCGTGGCCCCTAAATTGAAAGGTGCCGGAGAAATTTGTTTATGCATCCTTAAATGGTTTATTAATTAGGGCCTAAAGTGGGTCCACACTCCACATCACTTGCAACTTAAGTATAAGACTTCCGAGATTTCAATAAATACTCAATTCAATACCACCAACTAGAGGTGTGGAGTTGGGTTGGGTAAGATGCTTTTGTCAAAAGCAGAAATCAAACCATTCACATATTCAATTTTCGTTTCTAGTTGTGGTATGTTTTTCTTTGAATTCCGAAACAGTTCCCACCCAAATTTCGGTATTTTTTATATTTTTTTTTCTGTTCTTCTAATGGAAAATTTACTTAATTGAGCGTACAAGAAGTTAAATTTCCAATTTTTAAATATTAAATCCTTGCAATCTGATAAATTTATTACTAGTAATACTTTTGTCAATAATTATAAATTATTATTATTATTATTATTATTATTATTATTATTATTATTATTATTATTATTATTATTATTATTATATGTAAAAAATATTATAATTATACATTTGTGGATTAATTGGAAAATTTCAATTCAATTTAAATTCAATTTTTAAACAAGCTGAAATTTACCACTTTGGAATATTTTTAAAATAATGGAACCATTTAATTGTTTTCACAAAATCTTTTAAATTAATGTCATACTCAAACATTTGCAAACTATCAACTATATTAACACTACATTAAAAAAAATGTGTGATGTGAGTTTAAAAACATGGCTAAATATTTTTAGTTACATCATTAAAAACTTCTAGTAAATTAATTATTTTTTATAAATTTCCCATGATTAATCATAATATCGTAATTTTTCTGGAAATTGTAAAATGCACACAATACATCTTTTTAGTCGTATGATTGTGCTAATAAAGTGTAGATGAAATTTCACCTGTGCACAACATCACGTCTAAATTTTATAGGAATTTAAATTTATAAGTGTAGGTGGAATTCATAAATTTATTATAACTATATAAATGTTAATATGTACTTCTAAAAATTTCAAACCATCTTAAATGCACAAATTCAAAACATGGCATGCACATTTAATATGAAAAAATTTTCCGCCAATATTTGATTGACACGTTCTTTTAATTGATGTATAGATGAGTGTTGAATGCAACATTATTAAAAGAAATAGTTAAAATTTTATTGACTAATTTATATTCGTCAAAATATTATGAATTATTTTATATATATTAGCGGCAGTATGTTTTACGTCAAAAGCACGATTAAATCCATGTACAAATGATTGTCTCAATTATCTGTCCAAATATCAGAACAGATAGAGACACGACCATCCATTATAGCAAATTGAGCAATTAATAATTTTTTTCTTTCCTTAAACAAAGTTAAAATATTTCTTTTAGTAGTATTCCTAGCCACAGTTTTAGCAAGTGGATTAACACATGATTTTAAAAATTTAATGAACACACATTTTTCACCAAAAGAAAAAGATAATTTTTCAACATATATAAATTCACTAACCTTTTTTATAATCCTTATAATTAAAATTAAAAATAGAATTTTTAGAAGATGTGTACCGGATGTTTGCTTTTGGGTTCTTTTTTTCTCTAAGAATTTCGTCAAATGCTTCTGCTCCAAGTGCCTCTTTATTGTTCCATATCCTCCGCCGACTTTCCATTTGTAATGGGTGTTAAAATATTTGTAAACTTGAAAATATTTGTCACTTTTGATAGACTCCTTTCAGAAATGTTGAGGCACGTCGCTTGTATACTTCTGAGAAAAATATTGTTGTTGTTGTTTCCACTTCTTCATCCGATTGAATTCTAGGACTATAAAGTAACAACAAAAATAAATGTAAGTTAAAAAATAATTAGGTGAAAAAAAATAAGTAGGAAAACAAAGGGAAAAAACAAAAAAAAATTAATGTTAGTAAAAAATTTAGGTGAATAAAAAATACATAAGTGAGGAAAAAAATAAAAAAAATTAATGTTAGTAAAAAATTAAGTGAATAAAAAATATCTAAGCGAGGAAAAAAAAGTAAAAAAAAATAATGTAAGTTAAAAAAAATTTAAGTGAAAAAATACCGTGTTTATTGTTGCGACGGTGGTGGTGGTGGTGGCGGCATGAAGATTTTGCTGCAACTCCTCCATTGTGAAGTCGTCAAAATGGGTTAGCGAATTTATCGGTACCTCGCCGATAAACATTTGAACTTTTGTAGATCGACCGAATACTCAAATAAATTGTGAACTATCCGGTCTTCAACTTGTAACACGCCGGACCCCAGGTTGCTAGTTCATAAGCATATCATGAAAGTCGGCTCAGAACTAAGAGGTTCAAGTCCACTGCATATTATTAGACAATTGAATTTAATTGAAATAAATTATGTAAATGAATTTTAATTTATAACAAAGTAAAAAAAAAAATGGGTATGTAACAAAAATATCAAAGGGAAGGAGGTGTTTAAAATAAAAAAGGTACAAAAAATAACAACTAAACTGGAAATTTGAGTTAATAAGGTACCAAAAATAATATTTTCCCTATTATTGTTTGTTTAAAGTTTATTTTGAAATGAGAATTATTTTTAATAATGTTGGTGGTTCTCCTTTGTGCATGATGCTTACTGAGTTTAACTAAAATCACACTCCTTACTTTGCTTTGCATTTTTTGGAAATGTTTAAAGCGATACTTAGCTTTCTTTTTTCAGGATCAAATACAAAAATAGGGCCCAAAATTCAAATGTGGACAGCTGATACGGTGCTCGCATTTGTCAATTGCGAAAAGAAGGAATCCGCAATCGTCGATTACGAACGGAATAAATTTTAATTTTTTATTAATCAATTTGCAATTGAGGATTGCGAACGTAGTGAATTAGCGCTGTTAATGACATGATTAATGAGTGGGATTAACGGAAACAGACAGACGGACGACACATGGCCCGATTTCAAAGTTCGCAATCGAGGAATGCGGGCGCGTTTCAACGAAACGGCGTCCGCAATCCTCAAATGCGAACTCCGCCGCAGATTACAAAATGTGAAATTTCTTTCATTTTTCACATTCACACCTAAAAATTACCAAATATAGTAAATATTTCGACGTTCTATTGGAATTATAGCGATTTTCTGGTATGTTTTTTTATTACTGATTTTTAATTATATAATTTTATTCATATTTAGTTTTAGGGATTGAATAATTAGTATTTTGATTTAGGGTTCTAATAATTAAGCATGATTGAATTTTAGGATTTTAGTATTATGCATGAGTAATTATGAATATTTAGTATTTTGATTTAGGGTTTAGGGTTTAGTATATAGTTTTAGAATTTATAATTATTATGCATGATGAATTTTTATGTAGAGTTGAATTTTATAATTTAGGGTGAAATAAGAAGCAGAATATTATTTTAGAATCGCTGTCATTAAATATAGTTGAAATTTAAATATTTGCATTAATAATTAATCGATATTATAGATGTTAGCAAAATTTATGATTTAGGGTCCCTTCAAACCTTTTGAATTTGATTTAGGGTTTAAGACAGTAGATATTAGTAGAACTATTTTGTATAAGAAATTAGAAAATGGATAAGAAAGCTTCTACACGTACGGATTGCAGCGATGGAGCGAGGACAGTCTTCTCAGCAGCAGCGGGTGCTGGAGCAGGGGCCCGCAGTCGATGATTTACTGTTCCTTCAGGGGGAACATAGATCGGGCCACGTGTTCAGAGGGGAGGAGAGATACGATTCTCCGCTCAGTATCAGACGAGCGGACACACAGCTCTGGAGACTCATCGAGGCGGAGCATGAGCGGACGCTCCACTATATTGACGAGCTAGGATTTGGGCTCGTGCGGAGGGTAGGGTCCATATTTTACGATCGGGTCCTACTGACAGCGCTCGCGGAGCGGTGGAGGCCGGAGACACACACCTTCCACATGTCGTTCGGGGAGGCTACGATCACATTGCAGGACGTGGAGGTGATGCTGGGCCTTGTTGTCGACGGTCGGCCCGTCAGTGGTCGACACGAGATTCCCCCCGTCGGCTGGCAGCAGTATTTTACGGATTTTTTCGGTTTTGCGCTAGCCGATGCGGATGTCAGGGGTAGCCGAATAATGCTTCGCAGCATTATTACGCATGTGAGCACGCCCCCAAAGGTAGATGCACCGGAGCACATTTATCAGCAGCATGCTCGGTGTTACGTTTTGTGGCTGATGGGCGGTTTTCTGTTCTACGGTTCGTCGAAGAACAGTACGTCACTTATTTTGGCTCGCATGCTCGAGGATTTTGCAGTCTGTCGGGCTTACAGTTGGGAGAGTGCGGTACTCGCGTATCTGTACCGCAACCTGTGCCAGGCAGCGACTGGCAGAGAGTACATCGGAGGTTGCCTATTATTGCTTCAGGTATTTTTCTGTAATTCAGATAGTGAATTCAATGTACAATGGGTTCCTATTATTTGTTTAATTTCTTTCGTTTTCGTTCACAGGTGTGGGCTTGGGAGCGAATACCTCTGGTTCGCTCGAGTCTTGCGGACGATCATCCGCTGTTTGCCCCTGGGTGTCCATACGCGCGGAGGTATAATTCTCTTCCATAATAATTTGTAAAGTATTGTAGAGTTAGGAAAATCTAACTAATATTTTCTTATTTTGGCAGATGACGCACAGAGAAGAGCTGGCAGGACATCACCGGGCATAATTTGCTCGGTTACAGAGATCAGTTGTCGGTGATGACAGCACCAGAGGTATGTTAGCTTGAATTTAGAATTTTTTTATTCTTATTATATTGTTTATATTTATGTTTGTGTTATACATGGATATACGGCAGTTTCTGTGGACAGCCTATTCAAACGGGCTGTTGGCGTCTCTGCCTGCACAGTGCAGTGCGGGACGTGAGATTTGGACCACGGTCACACAGCTTATATTTATTGACGTGGTCGAATTTCACGTTTCGAACAGAGATGTTTGACAGTTCGGGTATCGGCAGGAGATAGCCGAACCGACGCTGTTACTAGACCCTGCGGAGCATAGGCGTTTGCACCGTCTGACCCGCATCGGCCGCCCGAGCGAGGATTGACGCACTTTCCACCAGGCCACCATTGCGCGCTGGGAGCAGAAGTTGGACACTCTGGTCCTCGGAGTTACTACCAGGACTGCTGAGACGGAAGATGATTATCTGCTTTGGTTTCAGGAGCGGACGGTCCGATTCATCAGCAATCCAGAGGACCGCCGGACCGTTGGAGAGGCTCAGAAGTTCGTGGGATCTGCTGAGGCGTACACCGCACTTGTAAGTAATATTTAAATATTTTTTGTTTTTTATCGTATTGTAGGGTTGATTATCCGAGTACTGACTTCTTTATTACAGGCTAAAGCGACATCAGAGGTGCTGCGGGAGATCCGCAGCTTTGAGAAGCGACATCATTCATATGGCAGCAGGCATGAAGATGTCTCTGATTTTCTGGCTCGCATTGGGACTGTATGTGAGCGAGGGCTGTAGGTGCATCAGACGCAGCTCGACGTTACTCAAAGCCAGCAGTATAGGGCTGTGCCAACTCAGCAGCGCCCTCCAGATGTGCAGCAGCGACGTCCTGGACGTAGAGGCGTCCGGATCGACGGTAGCGGACGCCGTAGAGCGCTACGTCCAGCAGCAGCAGCAACAGCAACCAGTGGAGCCAGCTCAGCGGTCAGAGCCAGCCCATTCAGAGACTGATTCGGTGCAGCAGCTGCAGCAGTATCTGACCGACGTTCTGTATGACGCGGATGCCGTTCCTCAGACTCCGCTCCACGATGCCGCATCTTCACTTGATCAGAGTCCTCCAGCTGAGCGCTTAGGCAGTGATGACTCGTACTCAGACGTCTCATTGGCGCTCAGGAGGTCGCCACGCAGGAGGAGGTCCCCGAGATATCCGGGGCCCTCCCACGTGAAGGATAGAGCTGGCCGCAGACAGCCAGATCAGTAGATGTAGGTTTTTTTTATTTGTATTCATTGTATTTATGTAAAAACGATATATTTTGTTCATTGTACTGGATTTCAGATGTTTATTTATTTTAATGTTTATTGTTTTTTTAATTGTTTTAATGTGCTACATCTAAATATAAATTGTAAAATTAAATCAGGATAACAAATTGTTAATAAGAAATTTGCATTTAATATATGAACATTCAGTTACAACTACAGTTCCACATTGATAACATTTTAAATGATATAATTAAATTCAATTTGTAATCGCTCACTAAATGAGACGTCTATCTTATGGAGGATGGGACAGTGGACACGATTTAACTGTATAGCCTGATTGTCGACATCAACTGCAAACGGCTCCTCTCCTAGTATGTCTTCTCGTATAATCCATGGCCCCTTTCATCCGATTAGTCCGCCTTCTACCCGGTCCGTCATGGTGAATCATCCTCATGTCATCCGGCCGGAGACTCCAGTCAACCTGAGGCCACGTTTCTTTACCAAGCACAGGGGTAAATGATCCGGCGAACTGCAGAGCACAACCCTGAACTGTATAGAACGGATCCACAAGATGGACTGGATCCTCTCCTCGAACAAGCGCAACCGCAACAGCATGTGAGCATGTCATTCTAAAAGTTTGCCACTTTCCGCAGCTACAGCTTCGATTACAGTATTGTACCATATGCGCGTGACCACTGCTGGTTATCACCTTATACAGCACTGCAACACTATTCCAACAGCTAACCAAGTGGCTCATGGCACGTTGCCTGAATTTGTTAAACTTTCTCATCGGGACAGGTGTAAGTGCTGTCTGGTATTTTCCAATCCGACCCAAATCCCGCTGGAATATTCTCACTGTCTTCTCTAATGTCGATTCAACCAATGCTCTTATCGGCAGATGTCGACACCCTTTCATTACATTATTGTAGCTTTCAGCCGTGTTAGTTGTAGTGATTCCCCACCTGCAGCCTCTATCAGCAAAAAGAGTCCATTGCTCAGTTGGTATATCTTGCAAATACGAATGGGCTCCCTGACTTTTCTGGAGCAGCCTCTGCCATGCACTCACATATTTTTCCTCTTGCAACTCGGTTCCCACCATTTGACAGATTGTCTTCAAACCCTCGCCTCTGAACCGTGACGACATATTGGCCTTAACATGTTCAAGGCAAAACCGGTGGGCTGCTGCTCCTAGGTACTTCTGCAGGATCTTCTCCATTGCAGAAATAATTCCCTGATGACGATCAGAAATAATACAGGTACACCGGTCGCGAAGGACATTTAATTTTAAATATTTCAGCACCCATTTCCAACTGTGGGTTATCTCAGCATCCACCACTGCAAAGGCGACCGGTAAAATATTGTTGTTCGATGTCTTCGCCACAGCGGTAATCAACTTTGCTTTGAATGAACCGCGGAGGTGAGTTGCATCAATGCACAGAACGGGTCGACATGCTTCGAAACCCTGCACAGATGCCCCGAACGCCCAAAACACATATCTGAAGACACGTCTGTCACTATTTTCCATTCCTCTTCTAAATTTATACTGCACAACTGTTCCTGGATTTGCCGCCTGGACCGCAGCCATATATCTTGGTAATTCTCTGAAATTTGTTTCCCAAGCTCCGAATATTGCTTCAATCGCTTTTCTTCTACCGTGCCGGACTTTCTTATAATTCACCCTAACCTAAACACATCATTTAGAAACCAAATAAATATACTAAAATAAATATACGCTGCAGACGAATCGTTACCTAATTGAAATTAAATAAATATAGTGAAAATAAATCCATTTACCTGGAAATGGTTGTGGACTGCAGTTTGAATATGTTTCACCCTGTACCCCGGTTCCTTCATTATATGAGCCATAATAAGAGTAGCTATATTTTTCGAGGTCACGTTTCTGTCCTCTCGACCAATGTTCGCGCCCGCACAGGTGTGATCCTGGACCCATTTAACCATCCTCCAGAGGCCTAAATCTCGCTGCTCTGACGCTCTTATAGTCTACGGGCAAAATATCCCGTGCAATTGTTCCCGGGGATACTTAGGCCCTCGAGTTACGCATTTGACTGCCCATGTCTTCTTTCTGCTCTCCAATGTTCGGTACGTCATGCCTCTTTTCAGCGACCACGATGCAACTGCTTCCTGAATAGCTTTCTTACTCTTGAAATATATTCCAGCGTCGATGCTCTCCGTGTTCACATCCCACATCTTAAGGCCCAAAGCATTCTCCTCTTCATCGTCTTCCTCACCTATATCACCGTAAACAAAATGGTCCGACATTGAAGGTAGATCGGTGTCGCTCTCGGAGCTGTCATCCGATGGCACGTATTCTTCGTCACTGCTAGAACCACTCCAAGCAGACAGCTGGTCCTCCTCCGGGAGATCCGCAAATTCGTCGTTCTCCCGTTCAAGTGGAATGGAAATCTGTAATTCAACGTCCTCGTTTCCCTCTTCCACGCATCGCCGGTCCATGATTTCACCTGCAGAGCCGCTTGTTTGCCCCGCTGCAACCCCTTCAGAAACATTAACATTACGAACCTGAACTTCGGCTATTTGTTCCGCACTGACATACAACTCCGGCCAGTTCATTGCGTACATGTATAATAACAGAACATGATCGTCACTGTCCAGAATTATATACCGCCTACAGCCGTTATATTCTGTCCACACTAAAATCAATGTCAGTCGCAACACTGTTTTATCCACCCGACATACTTCGCATACCTGATCGTAAAGTTGATCGAAAGACATTTCACATTTAACGACTATTGTCGCATCCGCGCGACTGGGATTTAGACCGACTACACCGTCGACAAGAAGAAATCGCTGCTCCAGTATATATTTAACGCAAAATGAGAGGTAAATGCCATTTTGCAAAATAACTACTGCTCAATATTGAATGTTTAACCCGTAGGTTAATTTTTTCTCTCTAAATTTTATTGTGTGCATTCTGAATTATGTGGGGGTATTTATTAACATTTTCGTTCGCATTCTTCATATGAGAACGCTGTTCTGCTTTTTCTGCATTCTGTTAACTTTTCAGAGAGTTCGCATTCCCCATATGCAAACTCTCTGAAAAATCAGTTATTAGCATTCGTGAATTGCGAACACTGAATTCGCATTTGCTGATTGCGAATTTCTAATTGAAATTAGAAGTTCGCAATCCTTGAATCCTAACTCCGCATATTTGTCCACAATTCAAATATCCAACCATTTTTTGTCCACTATTTTTTTTAAGCACCTTTTTGTCGATCACCCCTTTTTTCAAGCCAAGTAAGAAGTTAGTTTTGTTAGATAGACTCTATTTGCACTTGATTTTTCACAATATTGTTAAATATAATTTATTGTCTCAGATTTGAATTTAAAAGAAAATTTTAAGTATTGACTTTTTATATTAAAATATGAATTTTAATTTATAAATTTTTTTTTTATATTTTTTTGTAGTAGTTAAACCAAAATCATAAACTACTCGGGTTTGGATGTGACATGAGAACTTTAAAAGAATATATTTTTCATGCAATTTTAGCAATTTACAAATCTTTAATTAAATTTCATGGATTCACCCAAATTTAATTAAATCTGTTGTTAGGTATAAAATTTGATTCACGACCACCTTTTTTTTTTTTAAAGAGATTTCTTTATGAATAGTATTCCACTCAGCTTCTTCCACTCCATAGTCTCTCTAACAGCTCTTTTTTCTAAAATTTTTTAATCCATTGTTGTCCATTATTCTTGCCGAAATTTTTTTATTTACTTTTCATTAAAAAATCCCGATATCATGTTTTTATAAATTTGATTAATTTTTTCTCTTTTTAATAATATTATTCTCTTACTTTATCTATGAGTGACAAATATATTTTAAGAAGGAATATAAGATTAATTTTACAAATTATTTTGATTTTCAATACCATTATGTTAAATTTATCGAAAGACTGAATTATTAAATGCTTAATATTGTCATAAAGAAAGACTAAGTAATTGAATATACTGAATCGATGTTATAATTTCAATATGAAATTCTATTTTATTAATGAAATTTTCATTTGTAAAAAAAAAAAAAAAAGAATTGTATCTCAATTTTTTTCTATTTCTTAAAAAAAAAGAAAAAAAAAAGTATTCCACTACCTCTTGCTCCTTTCTCCAATCAAACAAACGTTTAATTCAATGGAGAGAAGAAGAAAACGCTGAAGTTTATTTTATTTTATTTATTTATTTTTTTTAACACAGGAAAAGGCTGAATTACAATACTGAATAGGAAAATAAATATAATATAAAAGGAAACCCATTTCAGCAATTGCGGCATTTTGTCTGTCTTACACTGACTTTATCCGTTTGGTGAGTTGCTTCTTATATAATTTATCAAAATTCAAACCATTCTTAGTCAAAGTTTGCATCTAAATTTGTTTCTTTATCTTTGAATATCATACTATATATATATATATATGTATATATATATAATTCAAAGCTATAATCAGTTTTTTTTTTTAAAAAAAAAATAAGGCTATAGTCAGTTGACAATGCTTATTTTATATTAAATTTGTAATAGTTGAATTTAGTATAAAGAAATACTAAGTTTACATTACATTGAAAACCAGATCTGGAATAATTTCATTATATATGCTCACTGTCACATCCAAATCTTGAATATTTCATTATTTTTTTAATTTAATTTCCGTACACTGATTAAAGTAATAGTTTAATTATTTTATTTCAATTCTTTAATTGCAAACAATTAATGATAATAGATTAAAAATATGATACATGAAATAATATTTTATTTTTTAAATGTGATTGAAGTTATTTATAATATATATTATAAAAAATAAAAATTAATTAATTAATTAATCATAAAATGTTATAGTGATTATAACAAAAAATTTCATAATCCGCACATGACGTTAGTATATGCCTAGTTAATATGTATTTGTAAAATATATCTTAATCATCCATAGGATATCTAGTCTCTGGGTCCTTCAAAGACATTTAAATTCCTTAAATAGTATTTTAATTTATTTATTTATTTGTTCTTATACGCATTTATATAAATGTTTTTATTAAGTTAAAACTTTTTATTGGATTAAATCACATGTGTTCCTAAACCATCAAGGCTAAGTATAATCCTACTAACAAACATAGAAGATTTCCCACTTTATTTTAATTAAATTCAACATTTTTTCCCTTTTAAGCAGAATAAGAAGATTCAGATGGCGATATTTCATCGATCAGAGCTTGAAAGTGGCGATGATGGAAGTGAGAATCTCTTTCTCTTTCTTCATTGTTTTCTCTCTCTTTCATCTAATTTTTCAATCTCTCTCGTCTCCGTCACTATGAAAGACCATCAATGGCTTGATTTGGCACTCTAGCTTTAGTCTGTGGTCATTGTTGGCAATGATAAGGCAGGTGCTTAAGGGGTGGCTTGGTCTGGAGTTCTTGGTATTGAAGGTGTTCCTAAGTGAGATAGAGAGAGGCTTGTTGGTTCAATTTCCATTTGGTCCTTCAAAATAATAAATCCAAGGCTGAAATATTAAACTCACGGTTAATTTTTAACAAAAGATAAAATTGTTTGATATAATTAAAATAAGGGAAAAATCATTAATTTCAAAAAATATTACAAAACTCATGGATTTTTTAATTATCAAAACTTTATTGGCTCAACAAAACCACATATAACAAGCTAGTCTTGCATCCTAACCTACATACGTTATTTTATTTTATTTTGATCATTTGAATAATTCGGAATGTATTTGAGAAATGGTTTCTGAATTTTGTTGACTTAGTGTATTATTAATTAGGCTGATATTAAATAGAGTCATTAACTTTTTCTTAGTTTAATTTAATTTAAAATAAATTAAATATCTTGTAGAATTTTTTAAACCCTTTTAAAATATTGGGATTCACACAATTCAAATAAAAAAAAAAAACAACTCACAACTCTTGATACGCTAAATTATTAAATGGGAATAGTTGATACAGTGTTGTAAACTACTACAATATTACAATTGAATGACCACACAGTAGCACATTTGCATTCACCCCTTACACACTTAACCCAAAAGGACAATTCAGAATATTAAATTGGCAAGTTAAAACTTTTAATAATAATTTTCTTCCTCTATATATTCATTCAGAAACTGACCCTCTCTTCTACTTTACTTACATTTTTTCATATGGAAAGATTGAGAGATTAGAAAATTTCATTTTCCTATTAAGCATTATATAATTGTCCAAAAACTTTATCTCACACAAATGCCCTAAAAATAGAATAGTTATTGGAGGCCATTTGTATACTTCCACCAATAAAGTTGGTCAAAGTTTTTTTATATGCAGCTTGAGTTAACTTTAGGTATGCTAATACAGAAAATATAACTATTAATTCTAAAAATTTGAAACAATGATATAATTGAATGAATATTTAAATTCATAGGGTCCCTATGATTAAAAATAACCAACTTCTCTAATGTTAATTTGTGGTGCAGTTGATAAGTGGATTAAAATGAAAAATGAAAAAGATTAAGTGACTAAATATCTATTTATGTAGTTAGCCCATTTCTTTTAAAAAATTCCCAAGAATGTCAATAGTGTTTTCTGTTCATAAGACATGCTTTTCTATTTTTTGCTTCGACTTTGCCCCGCAATCTATTCATCTTTGCAGGAATGTTTTTTCCTTCAATCATTTCAGTTCAAAAAGCCTTTAATTTTTGTTCATAAATTCCCGGAGATATTGTTTTCCGTTTTACTTGAATAATCATATTATTTTCATTTTCTTTTGTATAATACTAAATAACTGATAGGTTATAACAAATTCAACTCATTATAATTAATACTTTATTATTATTATTTTATCTTAATAATAATTTTATCAAATTATTAATAATATTAACTTATTAATTTTTATTTTTTATAGTAATTAATAGTTTCTTTCGAAAAATAAAACAATTAATAATTTACAATAAATTAATTTATTAATTCTTCAAAAATATAAATAATTTAATTTTTATATTTATTATCTTAATAAAAATTTAGAAAATAAATAACTATTTATAATTCTCCAGGTTTTTGAGTTTCACGAACAAAATATCAAGGGCTTATTCATTCCGCTTTTCAGATAAGAGCATGATAAATAAAATGATAATACTTGAAGGTCTTTTTTTTTTACCAACTTGAAGGGCTTATTTACTCCACTTTTTAACTAAGGCACGATAAAAGAAAGTAGTGATAGTTAGGGGCTTTTAATATACTTTCGGGGGGGAAAAAACAACTATAATTTTTGAAATTAACCTATATACAAAATTGGTGTATATAGTACAAGAACTCTAAAAAGAGAAAATGGCAAAATAAAGACCCACTTGCAGACACCATCATTCTTGCTTCAGGGGTCTTATGGCTTTTGGTTCAGGCATTCAATTTGGATTTAGCGAGTTTAATAAGGCAAGTAACACATTAATTAACGGAAAATAAGGAGAGATTAGGCATAAAATTTAGATTTGACAATACTAATTTGATACTTAATCACAAATTCTTAAAATACCCGATTTATCAAGTCATCTATAATTTTTCATAATTAACACATAAATTAACGGAAAATTAGGTATAAATTAATGACCCAACAAATTAATCTAACATAGTTAAAATATATAGATAAAATAGTATGTTTTTAATATAAAAAAAGACGAAATAACATATTTTAATAACACTTCAAAACAATTATATAATTTTCTACTAAATAAAAAATGTAAATTGGAAAAAGAAAAGATTCATTCGTCTCATAATTTTTTACACAATTTTTAATTTTGGTCTTGCCATGTCAGCTTCTATGTGAAAGTATGACCCAATAGTTTTTATTAAATTTTTGATAGTCACTGAAAGTTGGATTCTGAATGGCTTTAACGACAGTTTTAATTTAGTGTACTCACTTCTTTATTCACTACTAGAATCTCAAGTTGAGTTTTGTGGGTGATATCTCCAATCCTTTACTTCATTTTATACACCAAAATGAAGTAAAACATTAAAAAGGTGCAAAATTACTCCAACATATAACACCATTTTAAACACCAAATAGAATATTCTATTTATATTCTTCTCCTTTTTTATTAATATATTATTTTTTATCACTTTAATTTAATTATCTATTTAAAAATATTAATATTTTATTATTTGGTGCATGAATAATGACATGCCAGAATTGGCATACCACTGTTCGCTTAACATCATTTTTGCCGTGAAAATATGTATGGGTTGGAGCATATTTGACACCAAATCCATTGCCAAAATGAAATATGGAGTGGCGTTGGAGATGGTCTTAGGTTGAAGATGATTGGTTCTAAGTCTGTAAATGAGCCGCTACATTTGTGAGCTGCTCAGTGTTCGATTCGATTTAATTCGTTCGAATATCAAATGAGTCGGCTCGATAATTAAACGAGCTGCTAACAAGCTAAAATTTCAAATTCGTTAATTACTCATTTAATTTTATTTTTACCTAAAATATGTTGAATCAATGTTTTTTAGTTTGGAATTACATATTTATTGTAATAACTATCTAATGCTTAAAAACTAATTTGTATTTAATTATCCACCGATGATCTCTTTTTTGCTGCTTTAAAATTTTATAAAAAATAAACTGCTTGCGAGTTACTTGAGACTCGATTAAATAAAAAATCATTTAAAAACTAAACGAGCAGCTTAAAAAGTAAACAAACTAAGCTTAAACTTTTGACTTAATTCGTTTACAGCTTATGGTTCATACATAATGTGTGAGAGGACTTTTTTCTATTTAATTTTCTATCTATTTATTTTATTGGTCATTATGAATTTAACAGTTTTAAGGAAGTACTAACCAAAAAAATAATATTTAAAAAATAAGTTACTAAATTGTCTAATACGTTAACCTTAAATTTCATTTAGACATTTGAAATTAATAGTTTTTAAAGTTTAGGACTCCATAAGTCAAAAGCCGAGAAAATAAAATAAATTTAAAAGACGAAAATCCTAAATAAAAACAGAAAAAAGGGGCAGTTTTTTTAGACGTGAAACGTTCTTCAAAGATGCACGTAATGGAATCACCCAAAGGGACGCAATCAGAAACCGAAAAAATCGTCTTATGAATGAGCGAAAAATAATGCAGAGACTTCAAATTCCGTTGGCATAAAATTGCGTAAGAAACAAAGAAAATGGGAATCCCAATACCAACAAACAAAACAACAATGCAATGAACCCAAACCAAAACCAAATATTATGACCTGACCAACTTTCTATTTCTTCACTTTCTCCTTTCATTTACAAAAATAATAACAATTGAAATACTAGAATGCAAAAAGGAAGAAAAAAATTAAAAATTCCTATCCAAAATCAAACGAATTTGATTCCCTTTTTGTTTGTACACTAACAAAAAATTTTCTTTAGATTTACAGTCTTTCTCTATGTCCACTTTCTCTGTCTCTCGCAAAAAGGAGAGGAGGAAAAACAAAAAGATTATAAGCATATATCCCATTTGAATTTGAATCAAAAAGGCATAATATGAGTAGTCTTTGTATCATAACTGGAAAGGCATGATTTGGAATTCACCCTAAATATTTTCAACAAATCCGTCGACATTTGCCTTACCGCCGGTGAACAATTACTCTGCATCAGCAACAAAATCTTTGCTAGTCCGTTACTTTTCGTCACCGCTTCTCTAGCCTTTACGTCCCTAAACAAATAACACACGCTCCATAGTATCGTGACTGCGTGCTCCGTCGCCTCCGCCGATACTTTCAATAGCTTCTGTACAACCGCTTCTATGCACGCCATGTCGCTGCACATCTCCTCTCTTCCATCGTTGCAAGATGATACCATTCCTAGCAGGTTTAACGCCTTCTCGGTGATTGAAACGGAAACGTCGGTGTTGGATTCTGCTGTTAATATGTTCCTCAATTCAGGAATTGTTTTGAGATGGGCTAGCTTTACTTTAATGCGTTTCGCTTTCGAAATCGCCACTAGGCATGACAAGCTAGCTTCGATCAAACTCGGATCGTTTTTTAGACCGATTGATTTTACTAATTCGGATAATAGACCGTCTTTCTCAGCTATTAAAAGCTTTGATTCTGCGTCTATGGCGATTGATTCTAAAATTCTCACCGATCCAATTCTCGATTCCGCGCTTCTTCCTCGTTGCAGAACGAGCAAAAGCGAAGACAGGGAATCGACATCGTTTTTCTTCAAGAGCAATGTCATTAATTTTTGATAATTTCTTATTTTGATTAGAATCAAATCTAAAACCCTAACGATTTGCTCAATAAACTCAAATTTTTTACAATCGCCTAGGAAATCAACAAGCAATGACACGAATCCGTCCATTTTCTCTAGAAATTCACGATTCTCCTCTGATGCTTCAGCGAAAGACACAATTTTCGAAAAAGCATCAAAACAACATTGATCCATCTCTTTTCTAGATTCAATGTCTTCAACGATGGCAATGATTTCACCTCGAGACGGGACTGAGTAACTCTCCGAGTCAACTCGGTGAGTGCGGCGGTGCTGTACCGAGTCAGACCAGATCTGGATGAGGCGTTGCAAGGTGTAGTTAGGAACAAACTCTTTGCTCTGAAGGACTTGCATAGTTGCTGGACAAGTATTGTTACCATTATCAAGCCACCTCTGTATGCTAGAGCGGTCATAGGTGACTCCGGTGCACAAGCTCACAGGCGATTTCATGACGTCCAGTGATATCGGACACCGGAAAAAACTAGGCACTGTTATGTACAAATCATCTTTGACCATTCTGATTGGCAAGACGAAAAGCGAAAGAAAAAAAAATGGCGATAAATTGAGAGAAAACAGAAAGGGAAAGAGAGAAAGAGAGAAATGGTGGAGGTGGAGGAACAGAGATGAGAGGTGTTTAAAGAGGAAAGAGAAAGAGTCAAAGGTACGGTGACGTCAGATTTTACTTTCTTGCAAGGATTTTAATGTTTTAAAGTAATATTCGTGTTTGGGCTTTGGTCTTTGGTCAAAGGAAGGTTTGTATGTTTAGTTGGGGAATCTCTTTCTGTGTTACCGCGAGCGTAGTGTGAGCTGTAAGTACTCAAATCCCGACCGTTGATCAGAAATGATTCTGGTTTGTGATCGAGAATGGTGATGAAAGGTTGAGATAAGAAGAGAAGATACACGGACGGAGGAGTGGAAGTAGGGTCTACTGAAATAAATGCGTATGATGAGGAGGGGAACGTGGGAGTGTGGACCCACAGAGTAAATAAGGGATTCGTGTGGGGCCGTCTGATTGCATCGTTTGTATGCTGGGTAAACAAAGGTGAGAAAGGAAGGAAGACAAATTATTGTTCTCTCATCTTCTTTGCTTGTTTTCTTTCTTTTTTTTTTTTTCTTTGCAAATCATATAATCTAAATATATTTTGTTTGGTAAATAATGTAAAACTTTTTTTTTTCCTGAGGGAACAAAATAATTTAAGTTTAAAAGTAGGAGAGATATAAAAATGCTATCGCGAATTATTGTTTAAACGAAAAGCACGGTGAGTATAAATTTCTTTTTTCATTAGGCGAAGAAAGGATAATAGAAAATTTAACTTTTTAAAATTTATGATTTTGGTGTCTAAATATTTTTTTTTTCAATTATGTGAATTGTGAAAAAACTCACAATCAGGTGTCTCTTACTGATGTGATTACAAGCTGTAAAATCAAGAATAATAAACGAAAAAAAAAAACATGGAAATGACATAGCTACCACGTAGGAAACAAGACAACTTATAATATGCCTTCTACCTAGTCATGGCAACCGGCTCCGTGGTTATGGGTCTCGGTCCGTCGTGCCTCAGTTAGAGTTAAGGTTGAATATTAACCGTCCCGCCTGTTAATCGGTGGTTCGGCCGGTTATTTATTTTAAAAATAAAAAAACAGTTAACCGATGGTTCGATTGGACGGTTACAGTTCGTGGCGGTTAACGGTTCAAAAATTTCTTGAATCTTAACCGGACCGTCAGCCGAACGGTTCCTATTACGATTCGACTGGTTAAGATTTTGCGGCGGGCAGAAACCGGTGAACCTAGCGGACCTAACCGACACATGGCCTTGTATTCTTCTACCATACATTTTCTATTTTTCTTTTTGTTTGACGACCACGGGTGACGTACGGCTTCAAATTCACCGCCGCGATACAACACTGTCAAATGATAGAAATAGTTTATTGATTATTCATTAGACTTTTATGATATATATACACAAAGAGAAGAATCAAATCCCTGATTTAGCTATAACTAAACAATATTTCCAAATATTTCTTTTTTTATCTATTTTAACAGATTTCTACAATACAATAAGATAGCATACGAATGGGCTTTATTACTTTGGGCTTTGGCTATTACAGCCCCTCAAGGTAGGAAACTTGTCCGGATTTCTAATTTGAACCTTAACTCTTCAAATCTTGTCCTAGGCAGCGGCTTGGTGAGAGACGTGCAAGAACCCAGACTGAACTTGTTCGCGAACAAAGAAGTAATCAATTGCCACATGCTTCATTCGCGAGTGGAAGATAGGATTTTTACTCAATTGTGTGGCACCGATATTATCACAGGGCATTGAGGCCGTGATATTCAAATATCAGTTAGTAAATTGCAAATGCATCATATTTCAACAGCAGTATAGGCAAAAGATTTGTATTCTGCTTCCATGGATAATCTAACAATTGTTCTTTGCTTCTTGGAGCTCCAAATGGGATTCCAGCCTAAGAAAATTGTGTAGGCACCTGTTGAGTAAAAGTGATCACGATCCTCGCCCCAGTCCGCATCAGATAAGGCTTGAAGTAGTAGAGACAAAGAAGATGAAGCTGAACCAGGTTTACGAAATAACTAAATACCATCATTTGTAGTCTCACAAAGATATCGCAGAAGTCGTTTGACTACACTCTAATGTTCTGTAGTGGGTTTGTGACTAAACTGAGATAGTTTGTTCACCAAGAAGGCAATATTAAGCTTGATAAGTAACAAATACTATAAAATTCAGATTCTGATTGCTACCGTTTCCGCCAGATTTTTGTCCCCGGAAATGACCGATTAAAAATACAAATTTGATGAGATGTACAAAATTCTAAGCAGTCCGATTTTTTTGCCTTAAAAATATTTAAATGTTTTAATCTTTAGTCCATTTTTAGAAAAATTCCAAAACTTTCCTTCTTATTTTAAATTTTCGGTATGAAAAAAGAAAATTACATTTAATTTTTTTAATTTCATTTTATTAATTTTGATTTTTATTTTATTTTATTTATTTCAATTTTAATATTTAATTTTTAGTTTATTAAAAAAAATCTATAACAATCTAATGCAACTCATTTTAACCTTATATTTCTATTTAATTTAATTAAATCAAATTTGAATTTATATTTCCATATAATTTAACTAAATTAAATTTAAATTTAAATTTCTACTTTAAAAATAAATTTATTTTAATGATTTTGAATTAAATGTTAAATTTTAAAATTAAATTTTGTTTTAATTTTTAAAATTAAATTTTGTTTTAATGATTTTGAATTTGTAAGACCAAATTTTTAGTTACCAATTATTAGTAATTTCTGTTTTTAAATCTTTTGCTGTGTTTTTTAATTTTCTATCTTAATAAATTAAGAAAAAAATTTCTTAAAATATATTTATTAAAATCCTATATAATATCTATAAAAAAATAAATAAATTAATTAATTATATTTTATTCTTTTAAATAAAACAATCATAATTTATCGAACATAATTGATTTTTTTTTAATTTATTAAAAATAATTAATTATATGCATCTATTTGTATTAACAGTGTCATCTACTAAATGTTTATCTTAAATACAATCTTATCATGTATATATATAATTCAATTTTAAGATCAAATTTTTAGTCAACAATAATCAACAATTTTGTTTTTGAATATTTTGTTGTATTTTCTTGATTTCATATCTTAATATTTTAAGAAAAAAATTATTTTAGTAAAAAAATAATAAATTAACTAATTATAGTTTTCTTTAAATAAAAAATCATAATTTATTGAAAATAATTGATTTTTTTAGAATTTATTGAAAATAATTGATTATATTCATTAATTTTAGTCAATAGTGTCATGTACAAAATGTTTACCTTAAATATAATATTATCAAATAAACGAAAATTCAAATAAGAATCATTATATAGAAAACCATTAAACCAACTGTTGACAACAGCAAACGGATTTTACAAATCCCACCTCCCTTTGAACAGTGAGGGTTTTTCTCGGGTTCGATTTCTTTTTGCAAAAGAAAGAAGTGTTCATTCAAACTGGTTGGTTTCAAAAAGGTTAGACTCTTTTTGAAAATGGTTCGGTTTTTCGGAAACCGAAAAATGGGTTTAGGCGATAAAAGCCTTTTTGGATATTGCCGAAACTAGTCGGTCTTAAAAATCATTTTGA
>CANUEY010169576.1:0-37726 GCA_948099555.1 Croton setiger | reverse complement strand
AAATCAAAGCAAAACCAAAATTTAAACATTAAAATTTAAAATTCATCCAAAAAAAGGGAAATTTGAATAAAATTAGAAATTTTTCTTTTTTATATCTTTTCTTAAAAATCAAAAATTAAAAACAAAGACTCAAACAAAAATATTTTTTAGAAGAGGGAATTTCTTGATTAAAGTCATTAAAACGCTTTAAAGAAGAGGAAAATTCAAAATGTTCCGGAAGATTGAGCGAACGAGAGCTGTTTACGGAATTTCTGGATATTTCATCGAGCTGTTGGCATTTTGTCATCATTGGTACTTTTTGGGCAAAAATTAAGCGTCAACAATTTTGAATAACTGTCTGAGTTGTGTTTGACTGTTCAATTATGTCCCTTTGGTCATATGTCATTGTATCCGTAGCACCCGAGTCTAGGAGCCATTTTTATTTTTTTTTCATTCGGTTCAATTATTAATTTTATATCCAATTTGGGTCTGTCTGTATCTCCCTTAGTCTTTCTGAGTTGATTGGGGTTTATGTTATAAATGGAGGGACTGTTTCTGTAAAAGTACCTTCCTTTACAACTTTCTAACCCTTCTGCGTTAGGGTTAACGCCGCGTCCCTCATCCTTTCTGTTTTTCCCTTCTTCTAGATTTTTGCCTTTTTCTCTCCCTATGTCAATTTTTTAACCCTAGGTTAGAAACCTTACCGCCGCTTCCTTCTTCTTCTTCTGTTTCGCCCTGTTCTCTTCCTGTGACGTTCGCTCCGAAGCCAACTCTTCAGTTGTTATTGGTCCCCATGAGTTCTATGGGCTTCTCTCTTCTGCCTTGTCTTTGGTTAGATCTCCATTCTTCTGGATATTCAATCAATTGATAACACTCTTCTTTATTGTGGTGAAATTTCCTATAGTGGGAACATCTGTTCTTGTTCCGGTCACTACCGTTGCTGCTACGCGATGAGGATAGAGCCGGGGCGGTCTTTCCAAAACCTGAGCGTGGCTGGTTGGCGTAGCTGGTTCCACATGTTTTTGTTTGAGTGTTTCCAGCCACCGCAATTTTGCTTGGAGGCTTTACACTCAGACCAAGCTGTTCCTGATGATGGCCCGCTGGATTGAAGATCCGATCCTATGATAAGTCTTCTGCCCCTTTTGGTTCGAATGACACTGAAAGCTACTTCTGGTGTGGGTTTTGGATTATGTTTTAGCAGATCCATCTTCTTAGCATCAAAATCATCCCCCACTCCTGTAAGAAATTGGAAAAACTTTGACTCTGATCTCAATTTATTGAATATTTCTATATCCTTGTTGCATTCCATTGGATTTGGTTGCCTGATTTCGATTTCTCTCCAAATTGTTTAAGTATTGTTCTATGCTGTCTTTTCTTCTTTTCATATTGTTTGTCTTGACCGTGAGGTCATAGATTTGGAAATTCTTTTGTTTTTTACTGTAAGTATTACAGAGACCATTCCACAGGTCTCTGGCTGTTGGGCATTCACAGTAATTAGTAACTAAGTCAAGTTCCATATTATCTAACATCTAGGAGCAGACGATTAAGTTTGTCTGCTCCCACTTTGTGTATTCCTCAGTCCCTTTTTAGGTGCAGCTGGAATTCCAATAATATGGCTCAGCTTCCCTCTGCCTCCGATGACCATTCTCATCAGACGAGTCCAAAGGGAGTAGTTATTTTGTCTCAATTTTTCATTTAGAGTTATTGGATGAATAACTAATTGTTGTTGTTTGGTTTGATGGCAGGTTTTGCAGAAGAGCCGCCAATTGAGCTGCCAAAACCTCTGTTGGTATATTAACTGTAAAAAAATAAACTCCTAGTTTAATTAGTACAAGATATCTTAATTGTAAATGGACCATAATTCTGAATAATATTGGATTATTATTATTATTTTTTTCGGATTTCCTTTATTAGCACCTTTAACTCGAGATGACTTAAGGAAATCTAAAACACTCTCATTGGCTCACAGCCAATTTCTAATTGGGTAAAAATTAATTTCTTTGAAATGTCATGCTCACTCTCATGTATTGAGTGTACAAGTTTAAAATTGACCAGACATCTCTCTTAGGAATTTTTTTTTTTTTAGAAATAATAACGAAGTGTTTACATGCCTCTAGAAATAATGAACAGCCAATTTGAAAAATTAAACTCAAAATATAAACCGCTGCTACTTCAATTTAACAATACAAAGAAGCAATTTAACTAAAGTTTATTTTGCCGATAAAAAAAAATCAGAGAGAAGGTTTTTATTAATTCTAAATTTTTAAATGATATTCATGTCATTTTCATTTTGGAAGGGAAGTCTTTTTTTTTGAAATGGAATTATGATGAATTAAAATTTGAATAAAAGAACAGATCAATAAAAGAAAAAAAAAAAAGTTTGGAAGGAGGAGAGGACTCCTTCCTCCATTCCTAGTGTCTAAGCTTTTACAGGGTCTAAGCATACTCATGTTTCGCTAATCCATACAATAATTTTTCAATATCCTGAACAAGCAAGGACTGGACTATTATACTACTATATAATTATACATTTGCACTGTATTGTATTTTTCTCCAAACAAGAGATGGTCTGATTTTAAGAATATCTCCTAGTTTTTATGAATTGCATTTAATGTAAATATATATATTTATCTATTATCAGATATTGTTAGATATTGGTAAATACAATTATTAATAGGGAGTCGACTTTAGCCTAGTGGATAGGCATAGGTTTTTAGACATTCATATTTCCCCTCTCCTGTTTCATGTAAAAAAAAAAAACCTAAAATAAAAAGTATTAATAAAACATAAAATAAATGTTTAGCTAATATTTTAAACTTTTTAATTGTTATAATAAATTTATAAAAGTGAAGATTGTTAAATTGTTTTGTTAAATTATAATTGGTGTGTAATGCTGTAAAGAGAGATGATTGTTGTAAGTCAATGTGTAATCCAGTGAGAAGTACATTTATAACATATACAATAGACCAGAGTTGGAATCTCTAACTCAATTTAAAAAAAAGAGAGAGAGATGATTGTTTGTAGGTAAGTATAGGCAAGCTGAGGAGCATTTATGAAGTATGGGGAGTGTAGGTGAGCAATTATAAGTACTTATATATTGAATGAGATAAGCAGATGAATTAATAAACACAACATTATTCCTCTATAATGGTTTCATTAGAGTTCTTCACATGAATACTATTGAGATTTTAGTATAAGCTCTTCAAGAATAGAAAATGCTTAGAGGAATAAAGCCTAAACAAATTGAAGGCAGAGATGCAAGATACGCAGACCATCAACACACATGCTACGTCGTTACAAATCAAAGAGCCCCCAATTTGGAAACAGAATCTGGTGAACTTGTTGCACCATTTCATCCACTGTAAGGCTTCTGCCCCAACCATTACCAATATTGAGTGCTCTGTTGCTGCTGTCGTCGTTGCAAATGTAACGTACACTACAATCTGCAATAATGAAAAATGTTAAGGTTGTTCAAATGAAAAATGTTAATGTTGGTACTTTTTATTTGACATTACTAATTTGGTACTTGAAGCTTTGGATGCTAATATATAAGTGAGTATTTAAATTTTAATTTCTTTCAATAAAAATTTGGATTTAATTATAATAGTATTTTTAATGTTACGGTTGTTCATTTGACACATAAGAAAAATATAAAAGAAAAAAAAATGTTATTGACTATGCTGACGTGGACTAACTTATTTTCTATTTCTAGATGGGCTTTTAGGTAATGTTTATATTTATATGCATTATGGTTAGTTCCAAATTAAATTAATTTTATAAAAAAAAAAACTTAAAAAATATAATGAAAAGTGTTGCATTAGAAATAAAATTTTTAAATTAAATGTCTAATCATAAATATTTATCCACGTTCTCTTTACACTTTATATTCTATAGTAAATAGAAAATGTGTCATTGGAGATGCTTTAATATTATTATTATTTTTCTTAACTAATCAAATTTATTTATTTTTTTTAAAAAATAATTTATCATTAAGGCATAATAATAATAATATCGAATATAATTCCGACGGACCAAATAAAAAAAAATAAACTGACAATATGGGATTAAAAGTATCAAATTTCTAAGTAATCTTAATTTTGATGGGTTTCATCTTAAACAATAATGAAATTTTAAAAGTACATAATTTAGCACATAAAGAATTAAAAACGAAATAAGCAAGCTAATAATGGTTTTGAGAAATGAGAAATTGGAAGGTTTTGATACCTGATCCAACAAGTAGCAACACCAAGCAACACATCTATAGGATGTCTCTGATTTATACCAAGTTTTAAAGCATCTACTTAATTGAAGTAGATTATAAGCAGCACTTAAAGCATCCACGTAAACCACAACTCTAAACACTAATTAAAGATTAGTAGATAAATAAAGAAACTCAAAGTAGATGAAAACGACTTACAATAGAGCTTTGTAAGTGGCTTTTTTCTCAATGATCACAACCTCTGTTTGTGAATCTAATCCTATTAACAAAGCTGACATGAGCAATAATAAAATTGAACTAATTCTAAGAAGAACCTCAACTTTTGCTGCCATTTTTATAAGAGTTATTCTTTCGTAACATATATTTGGATTAGCTGTACTGTAGTAAAGCAATGATGGAGAAATGTCCACCAACACATACGGGAACAAAAGAAATATCACGGATTATACTACTATTCTATACATTCCTAATTCGTTATTTAATTTTATAACAAATCAATGTCATGCATGTTTTTAAAGTATAAAATACCATTTTAGCTTAAAACACATGAAATAATGGTTGCTACAGTAAGAATCATCAAATATTCTGCTTTTCCTTTTATTAATTTATCTGGGATTTTGTAGTTTTGATAGGAGCGTACAAGAGAATTTGTCTTCTACGCTAGATTCCACTTCTCACCTGCCTTTTGTCTTCAATGGTGTTACCAAGTTTTCTTCCTTTATCTCTTTCTTCTTTGATTTTCTTTGTTATTAAGGTTATTTATCACTGATTTTTACCCTATAATTTGAAGGCTATACCTTGCTTACAACGAGTTTGGATTACCAAAAACTATGAGGCATATTATGATATTTTTTCTCCAAACATTTGATCTTTTTCACTTGACATTATTGATAAATGATTTGGGAATTTCAGGGTTTGCAAGACAAAATCGAATTGAAGCCTTCATGGTATGCAGAAGAAGTTTATCATGCAAATAAGTTCATCAGTATATATAGATACAGTACTTTGGATGTATCTATATAAGCTAAATTGAGACTAAAGAAGACTCTTTTATATTTTTCCCTTCTTGGCTTATAATCAAAATCTTGTATACTTGTTGTTTTGAATTTTAGGTACCAGCTTTGGAAAAATAATTGGAGAGAGTCTTGATTTGGTTAAATACCTTGATACCAACTTTGAAGAACAGTCTCTTGTTGCTGATTTGTGGACCCAACTAATAAAATGATATTGAATTAGTTATAAACATTTAGAAATAATTAAGGGCAAATAGTAATAATCGATCAATTTAAAAAAACATAATAATAATAATGTATTGGCTTGGTCAATGGATGTGTGCATGAACATGGTATATTTATTGTAATGTTATAAAACTACTCAAGGATCTTGCTAAAAAGGAGTTTGGAGAAGAGTTGATTAGAACTCAGAATAGAAAAATTGCTAAACTTGACAATTATGGCTGTTATTGAACATTTTGCTTTTCTTTTTTATGTTTGTTATTGAAGCACCAAGACAAGGAGCATCGGCGAATTCTTCACTGCCATATCTGAAAACCCACGAAATCCATCTTCTTCCTCTTCTTCCATTATATCTTTCTCATCTTCATGACCGCGAGAAATCAATTTTGATTTCTGCTGGTCGCCGTCGACTAACGACTGGCGGAGTGTAGTGGGAAGAAGCAGTCACGATCTTTTGAGCAGCAAGGAGCAGCCAAGGGCAAATCTGCGAAATCCAATGTTGAGGGGGAGCAGCCCCAACCTTCGACCTTCGCTCCAGCAACTAGACGAGGCCGACGTCGGTCCCCTGGTCTTGGTGCTTCATCGCGGGCGCCGGAGTGGAGGAGGGCTAGGCTAGTGGAAGTTCGATAGGCTGGGTTGCGTTCATTCCTCCTTCCTCGATCAATCTGCTGTGTTCTTTTTTTTTTTTTTTATTTCACAAAAATATATAATAATATAATTATAATATATACTAATAGAGGGTAGATGTGTCGGTTTACCAAAATTTTAACGGAAAATTGTAAAAAACGTAACAGAAGGAAAAACTTGGTGAATGAAAACAAAACACTGGGACAAAATCCTATATTTTAAAAAATATATTGATAAAATTGTAAATTAATTAAATTAGAGAAAAAAAAAATAATTTTTCCTTAAATTTTAAAATGGTTATTTATTACAATTGCCTTCCAAAAATAATAATAATAATAATAAATAAAGAAAAATATATCCAGGCTCACCATCCAACCGCGGGCGCAGCATACAAGTTGCTTTTTGTTCTTCGACCCCCAAATTTTAATTTTACTTCATCAAATTCCCCACTGCTTCAAACAACTCGTTTTTCTTTTGTCTCGAGGATCTGCGCTCCATTGTCGCACTACGGTAAGTTATTTCTTCTTTCTGTCTCTGCTTTTCGCCTCTGTAATCTTTTGTTTAACATCTGCTTTTGGAATCATGAATTTTCACCTCAGCGACATACAAATTAGAGAGGAACAACTTAGGTTGGGAGAGTAAATAATGGCCATTGCGTCCGCTGGACAGCTCAATCTTCATGAATCACCCTTGTGTGGATCAAGAAGCGTCGACTGTTTCGAGAAATTGGAGCAGATTGGCGAGGGTACTTATGGGTCAGTTTTTCTTTTCCTAAAGAAATTTGTAATCTTTTAGATTTTTTTTTTTTCGAAAACGCAATTAAAAATTTTCGGTTGCGAATTTATTTTGTTCCAGTGGATTTCTCTGTTTCTGCCCATACAGGATAATTTGATGTTTTGTTTGTTGTGCTTATTTTAATGTAATGAATTCATTGTGAGTTGTGAAACTTATTGGAAATTTTTAAATGAATGAACTATGGGGATTTGAATGTTTGGATTAGTAATAGAATATTATCAATTCATTTTTCAGTATTAAGTGTACTATAGCCTTAATTCACCTGCAGAAAAAGCCTAAAAGGGAAAGGAAAGTTTAAACGCGTGTAGTTTATGGTGTATATGTTGACTAATTAATGAACTTCTTGGTATATATCCAACCAGAACAGGTCTAGTTCTTGTAAACTGATTTAATAATTTTCTTGTTGACTGCATTTGCATGATTGAAAAGAGAAAAAAATGGTTAATGACATGATCCCTTAAGAGGAATTATATGTTTAGCAAAATAAGTTGAGGTCTTGGATGTATTTGAGATATTGAATTGGTGGATGCAAACTGGAACGTATTTTTGTGCGAATAAGATGATGTGATTGGGACTGCATGAAGTAGGGTTTAGATAAAAATTTCTACTTTTTGGTTGCAATGAATAGGAACTGTCTGTGTTTTCTACTTTTTTGTGCAAGGTGCTTTTGAAAGAAAAATGAAAAAAGAAGGGAAAATCAAACTCTTACAAAAAAAACCTGCCCTTTCTCTGTGCCTTTGAAGCTATCATTAATTTAAAGGGTTGTATTGCCTCTGTAAACACCCAGACATTCTTTTGGTGCATCATGGACACCCAGACATTCTTTTGGTGCATCATGGACATGATAAAATGTATCGGCTTCTACGAAGTTGTTGGCTTAACCTGGTTGATATCTAGAAATTCTTACATTTCTTTTTTGCAATTCAGATTGTGCCTAGTTATCAAGTTTGCTAGTGTAAAGCTTGAATGGCATGATAATGTATACTTGTTTCATAAGTTTTTCACATGAATATATGTTTGTAATTTAGCATATCAGAGTAACGAATCATTATGACTGTCATGTCATCCCATAATCCAAGAGCGGCATATGTGATTGTTGATGTTTTTGTCTGTGAGTGATATTATTGGTTGTGTGTTTTCCATAAGTTTCAGATGATAATGTCCTTTGTTCTCCAGACTTTTGAGAAAAATGCTTCTCATTTGATATTCAACATAGTTTTCATCGTGTGGAACTCAAGTTCTTCACTGCCTGAATTTCCTGCAAGCTTTTCATCCTGATCTAGCCTTTTGTTGAATTTCTTAAAAAGTGAATTGTAAATAACAAGTAGTAATTTATGGTCTTCTAATGTCTACATTCTTAACATTGTTGTCCAGCCTTTTCTTCAAAACTTTTTTCCCTAATTTCTGTCTGATAAAAAGTTATTTTCTGGATTAATCCATAAATTTTTTATTTTTTTGAAGATGATGACAATCATATGATTGGTGATCTTTGGTTTGCATTTCTTCTTGCAGTCAGGTTTACATGGCCAAAGAAAATGGCACTGGTGAAGTAGTTGCTTTGAAGAAAATAAGAATGGACAATGAAAGAGAGGGGGTACTTTATATTCTTACTGATTATATTTGTAACTACAAGTCATTAGATCAACATTCATATCTGTCCTTTATATCTTATGCATGCTTATTTTACACTCTTTTAGTTTTTTGTGGTGACCTTAAGTTAAACAACAACAACAACAATAACAAGCCTTAGTCTCAAACTAGTTGGGGTGGACTGTATCAGTATGAATCCTCTAACTGCTATTCACTGAAAAAATAATAAATATGTAAACAACTAAATAATAACACCGGTAGTATGTAGGCTCCAAGATGGATCCTACTCAATTCTAATCCACACCAACTAATGAGTGAAAAATTGATTGTTAGATTAGCTTATTCATTATAGGAAGTATTAGAAAATAAATATTTTGAATTATCTTATTCAATATTGAGAAGTGTTATATATGCTCACTGTTCATTAATTCTTGAACTTCTTGCAGTTTCCAATTACAGCAATACGTGAAATTAAAATTCTAAAGAAGCTACATCACGAAAATGTAATTAAGTTGAAGGAAATTGTGACATCTCCTGGTAAGGTTGTAGGCTTTTCATTGTTAATGTGTGGCACCACAACTTTGATTATGTATCAGTATCTAGATATTCAAATTTGTTGGGTCTATTTTGCAGGTCCTGAGAAGGATGAGCAGGGAAGGCCAGGCAAGTGTCTAATCTGCTTGTGTGTTGCTGTTGATTTGTGCATGTGTAGATTTGTCTGTTCTCCACATTTGAATTTTCTTCTTGTAAAATAGTCGGCTTCTTTGTAGGTAGTTGATTAATGACAATTATATATGTATTTTGCAGATGGTAACAAGTATAAAGGTGGAATATATATGGTCTTTGAATACATGGACCATGATTTGACAGGTCTTGCAGATCGCCCTGGGATGAGATTTTCTGTTCCTCAAATTAAGGTACCATGAAGAGATGGATCTTATGGCATACTGGCACTTGCCTTTCTTCTCATCATTTTTTCTTAGATTGTTGCTTCTTTTTAGTGTTATATGAGGCAGCTTTTAACGGGTCTCCACTATTGTCACATAAACCAAGTGCTTCATCGAGATATAAAAGGTAATTGTGAGAATTTATCATTTTACTGTTCTTAATTTCATAATACAGTGGGTAGCTGAACCCTGTCCTCTCACTGCAGGCTCTAATCTTCTCATAGACAATGAAGGTAATTTAAAGCTAGCCGATTTTGGGCTTGCCCGATCGTTCTCAAGTGACCACACTGGAAATCTTACAAATCGGGTTATTACTTTATGGTACAGGTAAACTATTATACAATGAAAAGATGGTTCAGATTTGTTTATGAATCAGGAAAGACTTCAGTTTTGACCATCTCTTTCTGCCTATTTAATAAATGAATTAGCAACTTACACTTTTTTGAGCAGACCACCAGAGTTGCTGCTTGGAGCAACAAAATATGGTCCAGCTGTTGATATGTGGTCAGTCGGCTGTATATTTGCTGAACTTCTTCATGGGAAACCAATTTTCCCCGGAAAAGATGAGGTATGTAGATATCACTCTTCATTTTTGCATACCTTGTGAACGTTTATCTCCTTGCATTTGGATGAAAGGATCTCAATTATAAGATGTGCATTCGATGTAGAATTACCTTTTTGTTTTTGAAATGCATTGAGGAATCATAGTTTATGAATTTGAGTACAAACCCTATTCAGTACCTTATTTGGAAACTAACTTCTTTCATGCATCTGATTGATTGCTGTAGGCTAACATTTGCTCTACCCATTTAAACAATCCCGTGATTTGTAGTCATTCCCTCCAAAATTAGCATCATTTTTAAATGGGTTTTTACAGGATAATGACATTTTTTTTAGGAAGAGAATAAAAAGGAGTAAAACTAAGTGACTTACTACTATTTATACATTAACCAACTTGCCTAGGCCTGCATGATAATCATGTCTGGATAATTATGACTAGAATAGATTAGTACTTGCTTTTTCCTTGGTGTTTGTGGTCAGGCATTGCTGATCTTTCTGTAGATATATTTTATTTAATTAGTTATGAAATAAATACTTCAATGGTTCTCTAATTTGGCTTGGGTTAAAGTAATACTGGTGAATGTCAAAAGAATAATTGAAGGGTAATTAACTAAGGTTAAATTTGTGTATTAGTTTTTTTTGTTTTTAAAAAAAATTGATTATTTGAATTCCCTGTATATTTGCTCAACTCATTTGATGAAGTCCCCACTCATATGTTAAAACTGTCAATAATTATTTCTACCTCCCAAATAAATATTTAAAATTGCAAAATGATTCCTATTCTCAACTGGTAAAGTTAGACTTTGAGCAAATGAATTGTGTTAGTTGGGGTGTTCCCCATAGCAGTAAAAGGTTATACAGTTTCTTTCCTGCTGATTATCATTGTAGTCAATTTGATAAACTAATTGTGGCTGTCCTGCAGTTCTTTTTTTTTTTAAACATTTACCACTTTTTTTGCATCACTGCTGGTCTTATATATGGTATCCTACTTTTAATTTAAGTTTATAATAACTTATTTGCTACTTTCAATACTTACTCGCAAAATGTTGCGGATGAGATATTGATAAAAATTTATAGGAGGTGATTTGTTGTTCATCATCGTAAGTAGTCAGAATCTTCCATGAGTTCAACAGTTATATTTTTATTTGAGAACAAAAAATAAGAGCCATATTACGGTCTCTTTCAAACTGACATAAATTGACTAAAATGTGTAAATGTGCCAAAACATCTTATGTTGCTTTCCTGCATGACCTACTGCCTGACTGATGGTGCTATGTGGTTCATGAAGATTTAGGATACTAGTTACTTGATTGGATTTTAGTAACCATTTATGTGGTGGAGATAATACTTCCATGCACTTAATTATTTTTTTCAATGTCTCTATTTTAGTATCTGAGCTTATTTTTCTACAATTAAGCACTTGAATGGGAAACCATTTTGTTCCTAGTTGGTTCATGTGACTGGAATTCCTTGGCAGATCACTAACATACATGGAACCAAACACACTGGACTATCTACTCTATTCATATCTCCTGTTTCTTTTATCTCCACCTTGTGCTTTTCCTTGTAAAAAATAAAAAGATTTGTGAAATTCTCTTCCATTTTCTTGTGCATTAATTGAGTAAAAAAAGTTATCAAACAATTCTAAAAGAAATAAAGACCAGATATAAACTTAAAACTTCTTGACATTAATAATATACTATTGACAGAATGTGGTAGGATAATTTGCTTCACTCAGATATTTGTATCAAAGTTGTCTTTACTGCGGCGATAAGTTAAAGATGTGGAGAGAGGAAACTTATTTATAAAAATTCAGTTCTTATAGTTATATCTATAAATTGGTGACTTGATACAATCTTGATAATGTTTTGATGACGTTTGCAGCCGGAACAACTAAATAAGATCTTCGATCTGTGTGGATCTCCAGATGAGGTTAATTGGCCTGGGGTTACAAAGACTCCTTGGTATAACAATTTCAAACCAACAAGACCTATGAAGAGACGTCTCAGGGATCATTTCAGACAGTAAGTTTGGCTTTTATGTGAAGTTCATCACTTCTAGGCCTTTTGCCTAACTGCTGTCTATTTCTTTTTCCCTTTCTATGTCAGTTTTGACCGTCATGCTCTGGAGTTGTTGGAAAGAATGCTAATGCTTGACCCCTCTCAGGTATATTTTCCAAGTTTTAATGATATTTATTTTGAATAGTATGACAGAGTTAGCATAAACTCTCCAATGTTCTGCATTGTACAGGAATCGAATTATTTGTCATTGTAAATTTTAGTTACATGCCAGCGTTAGTTTGTACTGTCTATGACCCCCAAAGTTGAACCTTGAGTGTTTATGATCCTTTTTTTTACCAGTGTTTATGATCCAATTTGAATTTTTGTATGAGCATTGCTCTCTACTATGCGATCATGGTCAGATATTAGTTTACATTTAATTTGCTATCTGATCTACGATAAGTTTCAACTTTTTGCAAAAAAGTGTAAAGAAAAATGTTAGAGAGAGAGAGAGAGAGGCCAAAAAAAAGCCCTATGATGTTCTTTAGATTTTTAGTTGGCATTGGCGGAGCTTTGTTATGTTTGCTAAATTTAAAATTTCAATTTGTGTTGCACAAGTAGAAACTATGTTACAACAATTTTTGTTATTTTCATCATATAACAGAGAATATCTGCTAAGGATGCTCTTGATGCGGAGTATTTCTGGACTGACCCATTGCCTTGCGATCCTAGGAGGTTTGGCTCTCTTTGGATTGCCTTGATTTTTAATGTAACACAGTGATTTTGACATATTAAGCTCATTTCCCTGATTGGTTTTTCTTTCTTGGGGTAGTTTGCCCAAGTATGAATCGTCCCATGAATTTCAGACAAAGAAAAAACGCCAGCAACAAAGACAGAATGAAGAAAATGCAAAACGTCAGAAACTGCAACACCCACAACAGCACGGCCGACTTCCGCCTATTCAGCAGTCTGGTCAGCCGCATGTGCAAATGAGGTCGGGACCTAATCAGCCCCTGCATAATTCGCAGCCACCTGTTGCTGCCGGGGCAGGTCACCATTACAACAAGCCTGGGCCTGGGCGATACCCCCCAGGTGGTACTGGTGGAGGAGGATATAACCATCCAAACCGTGGAGGTCAAGGCGGAGGTTATGGGAGCGGACCATATCCTCCACATGGCCGAGCTCCACCCTATGGTTCAAGTGCGATGCCGGGGGCTCCTCGTGGTGGAGGGAATAGTGGATATGGCGTTGGTGCTCCGAATTATCCCCAAGGCGGTGCTCCATATGGTAGTTCTGGCACTGGTCGAGGTTCAAATATGATGGGTGGCAACCGCAACAACCAGCAGTATGGATGGCAATAGCAGTTTGATTTTATGATTGGACCAGTATGAGAATATGCTGAAATCACCTATGTTTGACTATTTGACAGTTAGAAATTTCTATTGGCAACTCTGAAATTGACCTCCACTGAAATATAGAGCACATTGTGCAGTTTGTGTTGTGAAGGTTACAATATTTGTCTATTAGGTCTTCATTTGGTTGCATTAGCCGTGTATTTTAGGATTTGTGAATTTGGAGAAATACCCTTCAATGGCAAGTAGCGTTGAACAAGGGTGAGCATTGGCCCAAAAATTTTAAGAAAATTTTAATCTGAATTATAATTTTAGTTTTTTTTCCTTTTGGTCAAATTGTATTTTATTCCGAGTTGGCAAATGAACTGAATTAGTAGCATTATTTCGAATTATAAAAAATAGGAAAATGATAAAAAAAAGTTTATATAGACTTATTAAAATGGAGACTAATATATTGCATGCGTAGTTCGGTCAGAATATATTTTTTGGCCGAATGATATGGAATTGGCTGAATTTGTCAAAATTTTGGTTCCGTTTTGGCTGAACTGCATACTCACCTCTGGTCCTAGCGATTG
Source organism: Croton setiger (assembly GCA_948099555.1). Lineage (NCBI taxonomy): Eukaryota > Viridiplantae > Streptophyta > Magnoliopsida > Malpighiales > Euphorbiaceae > Croton > Croton setiger. The sequence continues at coordinate 23,846 of CANUEY010169576.1, read as the reverse complement.
AGAATAGGCAGATGAGGCTGCAAGTTGTGAGTTGAACATGTGAAAGAAGTGAAGATAAAAAGAAAAGAGGATTTTTTGTACAACGTGAATAATCATCCTTTAATTAGCTAAGTCCGTGAGGAATACAACTTTAGAAACTCAATTATTCATAATTATTATAGTTTGTATAATGTTAAATTACATACATAGTTTTGTTCAAGTGATGAGAGTGAATTTTCGTATTCAAAAATCAAATATAATATTAAAATGTTATTGCCTCCTTAAACAACTTATCTCATTTAAAATTAAATAAACAAGTGCGATTCTTTGGTTTTAGGAGGGGAATTAATTACTCCCTACAAATTTTGTGGGAACTTTTTAATTATTTCCAAGAAACTTAAGTTACTTTCCGAGTTATATTTTAACTTCCTTTTCTCACTTACCTTAATCAAATGTTATGTTATTAAACTATGTTAGGTATTGTTTTGTTCTAGTATCTATATTTCCTAACAACTAGACTTCTCGAAATAACAACTTTTCCCTAAATCAGGTCTAATAAAATATAAGTGATAATGTAATTTTTCTGGGAAGGAGAGAAACAAATAAACTAAAATAAAGTCTAATTGTGAGTAGAAATTTAAAAATTTTAATATTTATATTTTGTTTGTAAAATTTCATGGAAACTGTTTAGAGAAATCTAATCTAATGAAAATCCAAAAACTGGACTTGAAGTTAGTTTACATGTGGAAGCTTTGGGGACAATTGCTGGGTTCAAATTTCATCTTTCAACTTATGGTTTTCATGGTGTTACAAAATGTAATTGGTGAATTGTTAGATAAAATTCTACAAATCCAACATCAATCACCATCAAAATATTATTTTTTTTAAACATACAAAATAAATGGTATTGGATATAGAATTTGTTTTTTCAAATAAATTTCTAATTAATCATAATTATTAAAATTTTGGTTTTACAAAATTATTGTATAGCCTTGGAAGCATAAAATGAAAAGGTCTGGTTGGTGACAGGGATATTTGAGGTGGCGGCACAAAATCCAGGCTAGGGCCACTGCAAATAGATAAACATAAAAAATGAGGTATTTTTGTTTAGTTTGTACAAAAGCGGCAAAGCAATGAATCTGAACAACAATATCCAAATTAAACACATCACAGGTTTTGACCATTTCTTTAAGTGCCCCCCAGCTGTTCACCCCCTTCAACACCCCCTCCTTTTTTTTAAATCAAAAAAAACAAATCCATAATATTGTGATTACTACGCTAAAAGTTATATAAATTAACTTTTGATAAAATATTAATTAAATAATTTAAAAAATTATTTTAAAATTTAACTAAAAGCTACATAAAATAAAATTTAGCATTTTAATTAAAAAAATAATAAATGTTAAAAGTTATTTCAAAAACTGTTGTTGCACACAGAATTAATAATTTTTGGAAGAATCAAACTTGAAATTTTTAAAATAGATTAACATACCACATTTTGATACAACTGCTTCACCCCTATTATACAAACAATCTTCCAAAAACTAGTATTATTTTGTTTTCATATCGACCTTTTATTTGTATTTACTAATAAGTAGAAGTAGAAGATAGACATGTGGGTGTGTCTAAGCGAGCCTTGTGTGCGCTGTGTGGCCATCTTTGGGCTCGTCCAAGAAATCCCACGTCATAAATCAGCATACACCTGGTTGCGCTTCACAAGCCGCGGATTCCAGTTCATGACGGCTCATATTGGACGTTGGGTGCGCTGATGTCATTTGTGTTGTCCACTTTAGACTCTTCTAACAAGTCTCACATCATCAATTAAGTTAAAGAAACGTAATGTCTTCGTATATAAACACTTTTAAGGATAAATTGAATGTTTTTAAATAATAGAACTATTTGATATTTTAAATATATAAATTAAAAAATAATATTTTTTTACCTTATAGTAAATATACGTATTATTTAGAAAATTGTTGCGTTGTACGGAAAAAGAGAAAATCTGAGTTTTAATTTTGAGTGCATAATGTATTAATGTTACAAGGGAAATTAATAATGAGGAGTTAATGTAAAGCTTAACCTTGATTGTGTAATTAACAAAGAGGTATTAGATCCGGGAAGAAGAAAAAGGAAAGTTGTATTATCCATTTTGTCCATTTGTAGCTTATATTTACAATAACACCACTGCACATAATATATAAAGCTTCACGCCTTCACCACCAGCTACATAATATACAATATAATTTCCTATGATCAATGGCTGGTTTTGTAATTGCGATTTTGGTGGTAAGTTTGGTTTATCCATGTTCAGCCGGTAACTTGTACCAAGAATTTGATATAACATGGGGAGGTGGCAGAGGAAAGATGCAGGAAAATGGTCAGCTTCTTTCTCTTTCGCTTGACAGAGCTTCAGGTTCAGGCTTTCAATCCAAGAACATGTATCTTTTTGGGAAGATTGATATGCAACTGAAGCTTGTGCCTGGAAACTCTGCTGGAACTGTTACTGCCTATTATGTAAGTTGTAAATTAAGCGGTTACGAGTTCATATTTTTAAACTAAAGATATAATTATGAATGGGGGTGTCTGCAGATGAAGTCGGGAGGAGAGATGTGGGATGAAATAGACTTTGAGTTCCTGGGAAACTTGAGTGGAGATCCGTACACACTTCATACAAATGTGTATAGCCAAGGCAAAGGTCAAAGGGAACAACAATTCCATCTTTGGTTTGATCCCACCGCTGATTTTCACACCTATTCTATTTACTGGAATCCTCTACGTATTTTGTAAGTTTTTTATGGTTTTATTATGTCCATTTTGGTCCTCGACTGAGAGAGCAAACTAGGGCCTCATAGGTGGAACACTTGGAGAATCATATACACAATTTTTTTTTTTTAAAGAAAAAATTATTTTAACAAATGTCAATTTTTTTTTAAATTTTAGTATAAATAAATATCACTAATTTCAAAAAATATATAGAAAAAAATACTCATTTTCTAGATATGCACGTATTTTTGTATAATTTCATTATATATATATATATATATATATATATATATATAAAATTAAATGTATTTAAGAGTAGCTGAAATGTAAATTTACTTAATATTTAAAAAAATATGACATTTATTAAAAATGAATTTCAAAAAATGGCATTTATTATAATATCCCTTTCTTTACATCAAATATAACCAAATTAAAACAAATAAGAGATTATTTATCAAGACGAATTCATTTAAGAGAATCATAATATCAAGATAAAAAAAAGTTTATTTTTTTAAAATTAGAGGGATAGCAGTACATTTCAATAAAAAAACTTACCATTTGATGTTTCATTTGAAATTCCATAGACAACAAAAAAAGAACCTAGGCTAGACTAAAAAACTTAATTAATATAGAAACATTATATTATTTGTTTGAATAATTTATTTCTCTCTTGATACTCATACATTTATGCATTGAAATGATATTGTTCAAAAAGGTTCATGGTAGATGGGACTCCCATAAGACAATTCAAGAACTTGGAATCAATTGGAGTTCCATTCCCAAACAAGCAGGAAATGAGAATATTCTCGAGCATATGGAATGCAGATGAATGGGCCACAAGAGGTGGGCTTATAAAGACTGATTGGACCAAAGCTCCTTTCACTGCCTCTTACAGAAACTTCAATGCTATGCATTGGCCCACAAGGCAACAGGATGTGGATCCCATTAGCCTCCAACACAAGCTCTCTTGGGTTCAAAGAAATTTCATGATTTATAACTACTGCACTGATTCTAAAAGATTCCCTCAAGGCTTCCCTCCTGAGTGTTATCATCACTAGCCTTCTACTTAATGTTATGCATAGGATGATTTGTCTATCTATATAATATATATTGTATGTATATGTATATTATGTATATAACATAACATTTTGCATGTAATAAGGATAGCTGTTTCTTCTGTTATACAGGCAAGTCTTCTGCATAATTTTTTCTCACGGAAAAATATGCCTTCTATAAATTGGTTGATCTATAATCTAGAGTTCAATTCTAAAACATGAAATGTGAGTACAAGTAAGTTAATGGCAGATTCACACTTATCACATATGCTTCCTAAATTACTCAATGCTCTTATTTTTAAGATAAGAACACCAAATTCAGTTACTAGCAATATAAGCTAAAAAAAGTGAATTTAAGTAGCTTGACGAAAAGAAAGCCTACTTGGTGAGTCAATTCTTATGATGTGTTCGCCTTCAGAACCAGATTCATCACTTGAATTAACTAAGGCCTGGCTCTTATTTCTGTCCCTACTCTGCTGTAGCAGGGGTTGGGAAGTACTAGGAAGACCGCAATCCGAATGTGACCTTTCTATCTGTAGTTTCTTTCTTGAACTTATAGAGCCTTCTGATGTAACAGAAACCATTTCACGGCTCTGAAACCATGGAATCTTTGGAGATGACATGCAATGGGATTGCTGGACTTGACTACTCGATGCTCCAGGATGATATTGCATGTTAACCTGGTGATTGATGAAACAGTTAATTCAGAAACACAAGCAATGATTTTAATGGACTTCTAACATCATATATTTATCACATCTATGATGGTTTTTTGTTTTGAAAAACGATTTAGTGAAAATCTCCGCAGAGCAGCATCAGGTTCAAATGAGGCAATGTTAAGGACTATCACTCGCTCTTGCCTCAAACTGGTACGAGGAGCTTTGATGAGAGAAACTAGCTGACCTGGAACCTGCATACAGCAGTATCCATTGCCTGAATTTTTATATTCATATGTTGTGGTTCATTAATAAATAAAAGAAACAGTTCATAGATAGCATATGAAAAATAATAAGCTAGATATCAGTAGTTGAGCTTTATTTTGTGGTCCAGTTAATTTGTTATTTGTTAAAACTATATGTTCCTTCAAATAGCTGCGACTCAAAAATTCTGGACTTTGGAATTTATAAGTCACAAATAACACATTGAATACTATAGGAATGCCTTACAGAAGGAATCGATCAGAGGATGTATTCTTTGCCCAACTGAATTTACTAAGCACAATTCTAGCATAAAATGCAACAACAACTAAGGGGAAATCCACATCAGTGAGGGGTAGAATAAAATAGAACAAGAACCAATTGAACAGGACAATGAATTTAGAAGTTATGATTAATAATCAACTGAATAATGGCAGGCATTACTAGATATCCATTTTATTATGTTCATACAACCAGAAAATGCTACAAGTGTTAGCAATCTGTAACCTATTTCTTTCGCGCTGTAGATTGGATAAAACGTATATAAATCACAATCAGCCATGATTACTGCTCAATAATGCCAAACTACAAAAAACCAACAATCCCAAAATTATCATTAAGTAGGATTCTCTTGTAAATTGTAAATCGTCAAAGCATTTTATTTGCAGCTTCTGAATTCTAACAAAAAAAGAGAGAAATACAATGGAATTTTAAGCAATTGCGAAATAGAATAATTGGTTGTTCTCTTCTTTCTTAATTATTTTATTCGGTCGAAATTAACGTTTTCTTGATTTTCATTTTATTTAGATTATAATTATAATGGAATGCTGACAGAACGAATCCAAAACGAATAATTTAATACGTACAAAAATGCAGAACGAGAAAGAATATCTTAATTATTTGCTTCAATTAAAAAGAAATTCAGAATAAAACAAACCTAAGGATCGAAGAACAATGCCGATAACGAGAAGAAAATCACAGCATTCTGGTGCCACGCAACACATGTCTGCATGCAATCCCAAGCACTAAACTTAGACCGAAGAAAATCACAGCATTCGTTGGATTCCCATCCTCACTTTTCTCGCCCAGAATTCTATACGGAACCTACCCTTCTTCTACCACAGACCCCATTATTATTTCCACTGGAACAACTGATCAAAACTTTTAACTAAGCCACAAGACACTGACGAAGAATTCGTTTTCTTGCCGATGATAAATTAAATATTAGAATGCGAAATAGTTCTCATGGCCACGGGTATTCAAAAACCAGCAGGGTTTGTGTTTTGGGTGAACCGTGAACCAGCTCGATGGCGGTTTACATTTCGGTTACAGTTTGGTGAATTGGCCGTTTGGAATGGTTCAAACTGCGGTTACAGCAAGTTTTTTGAACCTAAGCCCTGCTGCTGTTCCACGATTCCAGGGGTTGAGGTTTTTTTATGATTTGGTTCCGATTTAAGGAGGTTCATGGATCCACATTTTGGTTTTATTACGTTATTATAATCTAATTTTAATAAGCAAACTAATTAATTTATTTTTTTTGAAAGGCAATAAACTAATTAATTAATGAGTTATGTGATTAAATACAGTACTTCTTCAATAGAGTATGTTTAAGAATGTGAATTAAATTATTATTACTTCAATAAAATACGGTTATGAATATGAATTACAAAAGTATTCTTTAATACTTTATTATTATTTAAGTTTATTTATTTTTATATCATTGTAAATTATAATTTAAATTTTAGAAGTATAAATGAATTAATTAATAAATAATATACTAACTAAAATTTATGTTTGTTATAATAGAATAGAATTATGATTGTGAATATTAATTAAAATAGTATTCATTATTAGATTATTATTTAATTTGATTTATTATTATTTTATTATGATCTAAATTTTAATCAATAAGTAAATCAAATAATGAATTATATACTAAAATATAATTTTATTAATAGAATATGACTATAAATATAATTCAAAAATATTTTTTAATAAAAATATGATTATGAATATAAATTAAAATATTATAATTTGTTAGTTTATGATTTGATTTGATTTATTGTTATTTTATTATGATATAAATTTAAATAGATGATTTGATTAAATTATGAGCTAAAAAAAAATTGTGAATATAAATTACAATAGTATTTTATTAATAGAATATAATTATGAATATGAATTAAAATTATATATTTTTTTTAAAATAAAACAGAATTACAAATATAAATTAAACTAGTATTTTTTAATAGAATATATAATTATGATAATAAATTAAAAAATATTATTTTTAATAGAATATAATTAAATTTCTTGTTATTTTATTATAATTTAAACATTTTTAAAGTACAATAATTAATTTTATTTAATTATATATCTTTACAAATATGAATTTACTAGAAGCATTTTTGGGAACATCAATCTCCCCTTCTAGACTCATAGAGATTACATATTTGTTAATATTTAACATATTATATCTAATTAATTCCTAATTAAGTTAATCTAATTATACTATATCAATTTAATCAAAGTAATGAAGGTATTACCAACAATCACTTGGTATGGGGGAATGAGGCACTAGACTTTTAAAACAATGTCCAAGATTCAACATCAGTTGACTATCAGTATATAACCAGGGTATGTGAGTTTATAATATTTCAAAACAAACTATCATTTTAAATTTGTGATGGATTTATCATTTTAATTGTGAAGGAGAAGAACATAACAGTTAAACAATATAAACAAAATGATTTTATACAAGAAGGAGAATTCATATACATCAATTCTATTACATTATTGGTGCAGACTCTTGAGAAATAAAGATTGAAAAGTCTAGACTGTTCTAACTTCTAATATAAACAAATATTTGATACAAATAGTTAATTGTTGTTGCTAGTAATAATGCATTCAGGAGGAAGGCCTTGAGGGAATCTTTTAGTATCTTTGCAATAGCTGTAGACCATATAATTATTTCTTACCCATTTGAGCTGTTCTTGGCCTGTAAGATCAAGTTGTTGTGAATACCATTGGTTCTTAGAATTGCTGCAGGAGGACGAAGAAGTTCCTTTTGACCAAACACAAGCTTTGGCATTGAAATTTCTGAAAGAAGCAATGAAGGGTGCTTTAGTCCAATCAGTCTTCACTAATCCTCCTCTTGTTGCCCAATCATCTGCGTTCCATATGCTTCCATACATCCTCATGGGTTGGCTTTTTGGGTATGCTACTCCAATTGCTTCCAAGTTCTTGAATTCTCTAATTGGTATTCCATCAATGTACAATCTGTGCAAACATATATATATACATAAATCCGAAACTTATTTAATAATAAGTGCATATGTAATTTAGATATATATTCCGGAAGTAATCACTTTTTCGGGAAAAAAAGTATAATATGTATACTTACACAATGTGGACGGGATTCCAAAGAATAGAATATGTGTGAAAATCGACCGTTGGATCAAACCAAAGATATAATTGTTCTTCTCTATTGCCTTTTCCTTGAGTGTACACATTGGTGTGGACAAGGTAAGGCTCTCCGCTAACATTTCCCAAGAATTCAAAGTCTATTTCATCCCAATTTGATCCTTCTGAGTGAAACTAGCAAAAAACGAAAAAAATTATAAAAATACACCAACTATGAATTAAAAAATTTCATGACTTAGAGAATGATAATCTTACATAAAAAGTAGTAACTGTGCCAGCAGAATTGCCAGGAACAAGCTTAATTTGCATATCAAATTTACCAAAAAGATATTCGTTTTTAGATTGAAAGCCTGACCCCGAATATTTATCAAGTGAAAGTGTAACGAGATTACCATTATTCAATAATTTACCACGCCCATCTCCCCATGTAATATCAACATCTTGGTAAAAATTTGCAGCCACAGCAATCAAAATCGAAAAACTCACAACTAACAGTAGTGATAAATTATGTGATTGAGCCATATGAACAGTACAGAAAAATGAAGACAGTGTTTGGAGTCTGAGAAATTATGTTGGTTTTGAATGATAGAAAAATAGAGGTTGGTGGATATTTATAAGGGAGGGGGGGAGTGGTATTGTATTGTAGAGATTTTGGTGAAAGATGACAGCTGGATAGCAGAAACTGAAATGGAGGGAGTTGTTTCTAGGAGGTACTATAATATTATTGGTTTGCTGCTTCCTAGGTTTTAATTTCCAGTTTCCACCTACCCCACTACCAAATTCTTCTCCTTTCACCACTAATTATACTTAAAACTCAGTATGGTGGTCCAATACATTTTTTCATTTATTTTTGTTCATATAAGAAAAAATAGACCTCTTAAGGTTGACTTTTTCAAATCACCGATTTAATATTTCTAAAACTATTATTGTTTCAATTCATTGGATATACCAAAACATCAAATTCAGTGTGATATCTTTTTTTTTTTTTCAAACAATGTAATACTTTTTAATATTTAATATTTTAGTACAATAAATAAAATTTTTATTTATAAACTCACACATCTATAAAAGAAGATTCAAATTCAATTTGCTAGGAACAAAAGTCTTAACACATCTGCTCGACTCCAACCGCTTATAAATAAAATTTGGAAAAATTACAATTTTATTCATATATTTCACTTAATTTATATTTTGTATTAATGTTTTTTAAATATACTTTTTCATTTTCGTATTTTAGAAAATTTATTTTTCACCAAAAATAATTATGAAAATTAACAAATCATGTCTTATCTGAATTATTTTTTTATTCTGATTACAAATATGACATTAATTTTAACTGAAACAACATATATTTATCAGTAACTGATTATTTTTTAGTTTTTTTTAGCATAGTAGTGTTGTTTCAATCAAAATTAATTATATTTGTAATCAAGCAATGATTTATTAATTTCATCATTATTTTCAGTGAGAAATGATAAAATAGTGTATTTTTTTAAATTACAAGGATAAAAAAATTATTTAAAAAATAAAAAACAAAAGGAAAGTAAATAAAATATAGGGTTTCTAGAATTATAATTTTTTCATAAAATTTTCATTTATTTGCATGATTATTATATTTGTTGATATTGGGGTGTTAGATTATTATTTAAAAAATTAGAATAAAATAAGATGGTAAAAAATGGTGGCACGTGTACGCGCTTAATGTATGTAAAGGTGTGGATTGTGATTTGTGAGGGTAGGTTACAACTAGAACCAGAATGTTCCTCCCAAATCCAATGGAACGTTAGATTAGCCAGGCAGCCAGCCACCAATATCCACTATCATCATCTCCCCCACTTTCTAAACAACTTCATGTTGTACTCTACAATTTAAGAGTAGTTGATTTGTAACACTTTTAAATTTTATTTAGTTTCATGTAAAATTAATTATGAGTATGAACATTGTATAATAAAATGTAATTTTTTGTGATTTTTTCTGTATAATATGAATTAAAAGAAAAAAGGATAAAAGTTAATTTAAATATTTTTCTATACAATATGATTTAAACTAAATTTGTATATTTGATAGATCATAGAATATAATTTGACTTGATTTTTAATTCTTCATTTATAAACCTTTTAATCAAGTATTAAATTAAAAAATTGAGAAGAAAAAACTCAAATCCCATAAGCAAATCACCGGCTCCAGGATCAATGGAGCCTTAACAAATAAGTGCGGCATAAGAGCTGTACAAATTGGGAAAGAAAGCTCGTTAAAAAAGAAAATGATTTGAAAAGTGAATATTTAATTTTATAATTCAAAAACAAATACCAAAAAAAACACATAAAATAATTTTGCAATCTAATGGTTTGAGTTAGACATTAATAAAAATATAATATAAATGAAAAACCAAACAAAAGAAAACTTCTATTCTCAAAAAATGAAAATAAATCAATGAGTCTTAATACTAAAAGTTAACCTGCCTCATACCAAAATTCAGTTAGGTTATAGCAAAACAAACAACATAACCTAACAATTCAAACTAAGAGCATCTCCGCTTATAATTCTAAAATTAAATAGGTTACAGCAAAAATAAATTATAAGATAACCTGTGAAACGAGCCGAACTAGGCTTCTGGCTTGGGTTGATTATAAGTCGGAGGATCATATTTATCAAATGTGTTTTGAAATTCAGCCAATACATCCAAATTCTCCAAAGTGTTAAACTCATTTGGATACGTATAATGATATTGGAATGGATACCCAAACTCATTCCCAGTCCCAAAGTTCTCCTCAACTCCATTATATTGTTGAATTGGAAGCAAAGAGGAGTTTGAAATATTGAGATATGGATCAATCTCATGGTTATTAAAATTTAGCATTGGGATTGGACTGTCCAATGCCATAATTCTTGAATAATCCTCCGCTTCTTCTTCTTCTTCTTCTTCTCTCTTAGTCTCCTCATAATCATTATCATCATCTTTCATACTTTCCTTCTCATCCTCATTAGCCTTAACTCGACCTCTCAATTTGTTATATATTTTACATAAGACCCAATCATCGAGCTATCACGAACAAAGGATTTACTGTTAGTATATAATTAAACAAACAAATCATAAAAAAAAAAAAAAAAGAATGTTACCTTCATATCATGATTCCCATTTCTTTTTCTCTTAGTATTAGGATCTTCCAATCTGTATTCCTGCATAATCCAATTCGTCTTCTTACCACCACTACTACTACCACTATTAGATTTAGGTTTTCCTTTGTAAAAAACTAATGACTTTTTCTGTCCAAGAGGGGTTTTAGATTTATAAGGAATAGCCTTATCAGCACCAGTAGCTTTCCAATATCCATCACCAGCAGCTCGATTTGGTCTCTCTCCATTAGGATACTTCCGATCTCGCGGCGTAAAAAAGTACCATTCCTCGCCATTACCATTAGGTTTATACTTTGCTGCACCACTTTGAATATAATATCAACAAAAGCTGACAAATAAGCAAAAGATTGAATAAAAAAGTACTTCGTACGTACCTGCAAGAGTATCAGGACTATGTTTATAAAGCTCAACCTCTTTGATGTTATTAGGTGGCAAAGATTTATTAAGAATTTTATTTTGGAGGTATTCACGAACAAGCTCTTCGTCCGAGGGTTTAAACCTATAACCAGGTGGGAAAGAGCTTAAATACGCTTCAATTTCAGCTTCAGAGGCTTCTCTATTAACAACAGGAACAAGAGCATTGTTAGGCTCGTTAACGGAAGCAGAAGCAGAATCATAATCATAACTAGAAGATAGTTGTTGATATAAAGAAGAAGAAAAAGAGTTATTGGTGTTCTCAGAGTTAGAGTTTGTTGCAATATTATCATCCCGCTTCTTCTGTTGGTGAGCCATCATCGTAATCTAACAATTTTCTGATTGTAGAATTTTGAAGCTTATAGGATCCTATAAATATGGGATGTCTTTTTATTTCCGAATTCGAATCAAATTAAATTTTCAGCAATATATATTTTTTATAGAGTAATACCCTTTTTCTTTTTCATGGGATAGCTAGACTTTTAATGGGATTAGAAATCCTTATGAATTCTTTTGAAAAATATGCTTATCACTGCAAAATTAATATAATATTGCATGGATGATTATCGTCTATTTTATTTACAAGGAAAATTAAATATCATTTTGTTTTAAAAATAAAAAATAATCATTTTGTTATTGTATTATTATCTTATAAAAATTTAAAAATAAATTCAAAATTAGATGAGATTTTGTCTTCCATTCTATTGTTTATCCTTGATACGTTAATTATTCAGGAGTTGCATGGAAAAGAAAAAAATCTATAATTTTACAGCAATTCCTCACCCACTCCATATAATTTCTTTTTTCATTACTCAAACTCAAATGTGTAGACAAAGTAAGCTAATTGCTTTCCTTAACTTTAGTTAATTTTAATTTCAGTTAATATTCATCAAAATAACTTTTTTTTTTTTTTGAGAAATAACTTAGTATTCATCAAATACAATTGGTTTCTCAAAATAATAATGATGATTATTTTCAATTAATTGGTTTCTGGATTCGATTTTTGTGGGAACCATATCTGCACTCAAAAGTATGAGGTACTTGCCCAATTAGTTAGGAGGCATCAGGTGCCAAATTGGGTGTGCACCCCCGTTATAAAATAGAATTCAAATTCTTTGTGTAGTATATGAAAATTAAATCGGGAGTTTATATGGGTTTGACACACTTTTCAGTTTTCTACTAAAAATATAGCTTTTAAAGTTTCATGTGTAAAAATATAGCACATTTCAAGTGCTTTTACATATTTTTTAGGTTTTTAATTTATTTTATTATTTTTTTAAAAAATTCAAAATCATATTGATGCAAAGTCACAATTCACCTCGGACAGCAACTTCAGGCTGCCACCGTCCCCGTCTCTGGCCACTAGCACTAGTACACGCCCCATCGGCTATAGTTACTGTTCTGGTGAGCCCAGCGCTATCAAGATCACGACGATCAGTTACTAGTAGCCCCCGCGTTTGCCGTTCAAAGTAACTCATCTGAAAATGCAAAATTTCTGTAGAATTTTCCATCCGAGTTTTCACTAGACTCCCGTGACCCTATGATAGCGATTTTGGTGTCAAACGACTCACCTTATTGAGCTCTTTCAGATTTGATATGGTTTGATCGTGATGTCACCGTTGATTTTTTTCGTGACCAATGGCGACCAGGATTTGTTTGACGAAAAAAAAGAAGATGACATGCTGTTTACTGAATTGTATTGACACTTATTGAATTGAATTAAAGTTTATTGATACTGAATTGTATTGAAGTTTATTGAATGATATTTAAGTTTAATAAAGTGTATTGAAATTTACTGAATCATATTGAAACTTACTAAATTGTATTGTAGTTTACTAATGCTGAATTATATTGAAGTTTACTTAATCGTATTTACATTTTACTGAATTGTAAGAATTATTTATTTGTATTGATTTATATTCATTCTACTTATTTCTAATGATTTTTATTGATTGATGATGATTTTATTCTTTGTTCTAATTTGTATTGTTTGATACTGATACTGATTTTTATTTATTATACTGATTTTGTATTGAATTCTATTGATTTATTATAATTTGAATTTCTTAGTACTAATTTTACTGATTTGTGGTATGATTTGTATTGTTTTTTATGTATTCTATTTAGTTGTATTGATTTCTATTGAGTTCTATTGAATGTTTGTAATTGGAGAATTCTATTTGTATTTAATCGGCAGAAATAATTTTGGTCATAACTTTTGCTACGAGTGTCTGAATGATTATTATGAACACTTTTCGGAAAACTCGTTCAAAGATCTACAGAAGTTACCTCCTTAACACCCCATCTCGATGTTTAATACTGCCGTTAAGCTTTCAAAATGCATTTTGAATTTTTTCCCCAATGTTTCTAGTGTGTTCTTAAACCTTTTCCATCTTTACTTAATGCTACTGATTGTTACTGATAATGATTCTTATTAAACCTTATTAAATTTTGTTTACTAATTCTTATTGAAACCTATTGAAATTTAGTTTGTCACATTCATTTTCTTCAACCTTATGAGCTACCACTCTCACCTAATCGCCACCTGACTGGAAAACGTCCACTAAAAAAGGGCCACAAAACCGACCAAGCCATACCAAATTTGAAAGAATTTGATAGAATGAGTCGTTTGACACTAGAATTGGGGTCATAGAATCGCCGAAGAGCAGTGAACGTGATGGCGCTGGACTTGACCAAAACTCAGCTATCCGCCGATAGGGCGTGTGCTGGTTGTGGCGGTCGGAGACGGCGTTTTGAAGAGGTGTCAAAAATCTAATGGGGGCTGTCTGATTTTTAAATTTTTATTAGGTAAGGACGGTTTTGGAATTTTTCTTCTTTTTCCAAAAGTGCTATTTTACTAATTTGAAAATTTTTGTACTATTTTTTAGCAAGCAACATATAATTGTCCCAATTGAATATTTAATTAATTCTATGTTTGAAGCATTATAATTTATATAATTATTAACCAGAAATCTACAAACTAAACAAGAGAAAAGAAAAGAAAAACAAAGTTGTGTGATTAATGAAGAAAGGTATTGTTGCTAGGCCATGGAATTTCATAATCCCACCTTTCATCATTTTCATCAAATGCATATAAACCATAAACTCCAACACTCCACATGCAATGTTTATAGCAATCTCGTCTTCTAATTTTTTTCTTGTTATCGTACACCACAAAATGCCCTCTGTTTGGATTGCTTCCATTGTAATACTCCATATTGCATTCAAATTTCGTGTGTCCAAACAAGTACCTATCATAAAATCCCCATTTGAACTCTTCTTTGAATCCCAAATAATGTTTTCCTAATGCATTATCTTTGGACCAGCAGTGCACCATTAATGTTTCTTCATTCTCTAGCCAATTCAGTATGTGTAATTCCTTTTCTTCATAGAACAATCCTATACATTTTGCTATTCTTTCCATTATTATAATTATGCTTATTGCCAATTTAGAGCTCATTATGAATTATCAATTCTTTTCGTCACCTTGTTTTTTGGTATTTTATTCACCAGTTTCTTAAAACAAATTAGAAGAATTCAACTCCTAATCCCATTTTTAAAGGAGAATCAACCCATCCTTTTGTTTTCCCTCTATTTTAGTGAGGTTGTTATGGGTTTATATCTTTCTAGTTTGTTTTTAATAATTTTTTGTTAATCAAAATCTCACCCCAAATTGTTAAATTCTGTTTATCGTTTCAATGGCTCTTATGCATTTGACTCTATTTCAAACAAAGTTTGCATACCAACTGTTTGTTGAAAGTTCCCCAAAAAAATAAAAATAAATCCTCTCACCGCTTGTACCTTTTATAATTTCAACATTGTTATCCTATTTCTATAGCTTGATGCTCGTTTTCATTAATACTTGTTGTATATGAAGAACTAAACTATAAAATGGTAACCAAGAATACATAGCATTCATCATTAACAATCTTTTATTACAAACTAAGAGAAAGAATATTTTTAATTACATTGAACCAAATAATGGAAAGCTACAAAAAAGAAATTTCTTTCTATTGAATATTAGGTGTTTTAAGACATCCTGCATTCTGTTGGGAAGCCTTGAGAAAATCTTTTAGCGTCGGCGCAGTAATTATAGATCATGTAGTTCTTTTGTACCCACTTGAGCCTTTCTTGACTCGTTGCGTCTAATTCTTGTGACAGCCAAACATTATTACCTGAAGCTGAATTAGATTTGCAAGAAGATGCTCCATTTGACCACACGCAAGCATCGGCTTTGAAGTTCCTGTAAGAAGCAGTGAATGGGGCTTGACTCCAATCTGTCTTAACAAGACCACCTCTTGTAGCCCAATCATCTGCATTCCACAGGCTTGAGTATATTCTCATTGGTTGGTTCTTTGGGAAGGGAACTCCCATGGTTTCCAAATTCTTGAACTCTCTGATTGGAGTCCCATCAACAGAGAAACTGTAAATAGATAAGGGCAAGCGTCTTATCAGTAAAGAAGCTAAATTCACTTGACAAGAAAACAAGTTAGGAGATTTAGTGGAGTTGGTTGCTTACATGATGCGCTGTGGATTCCAAAGAATGGAATAGGTGTGGAAATCAGCAGTTGGGTCGAACCATAAATAGAATTGTTGCTCTCTGTTTCCTTTGCCTTGGCTGAACACATTGGTGTGGAGAATGTAAGGATCCCCGCTCAAATTTCCCAAGAACTCGAAGTCTATTTCATCCCAACCAGACCCTTTTGAGGATAACTGCAAATTTCACAATTTTCATTAGTGAAACAAAATAATTAACACTTCAAAATAGAACATTAATGAAACGAGAAGTACTCACATAATAGGCAGTAACAGTGCCAGCAGAGTTGCCAGGAACGAGCTTGAGCTGCATATCGATTTGTCCAAACAAATACTCATTTTTGGATTGAAATCCAGAGCCAGAAGCACGGTCGAGATTCAGGGTGAGAAGGTCACCATTGTTGAGTATCTTGGCACGGCCATCTCCCCAAGTAATATCGAAATTTTGGTAGAAATTGGCAGTAGCTAAGGAACAGCAAATGCCAAGAAGCATTAGTAGAATTGCAGAGGAAGCTAAAGAATTATGTGAAGCCATGATAATCAGAAGAAAATAGCAAACAAGAGAAGTATGAGTATACAAGGAAAAAAAAGGAATTTGTATGTTATAAGTTATCAGTGATGCAAGAGGAAGATGAGGTGAGGCTGCTACTTATACGGTTCGAAATTGAAAAGGAAAGGAAGAGGAAGGAAGGTTAGTGGTAAGGTCAGCTGTGGCCAGTTGTATTGTAGTGTTCATCATAAAAATAAAGCGCACTAAAAAGCTGAGACGCGGTTTGCTTCAATGGTTTAGAGCTGATGGCTCATTTAATTTTGTAAGGATGCGTGCAGTGCGATGCGACAGTGCAAAAACAAATAATCTCCAAATTGCGTGCGCTGGCTGTAAATTAGGCAGCGTCAGCTGTACTAACTGAGTATATAGTGACGGTGACTCGGCCTTTTTTCATTTTTGTTTTACCAAACGCGGCAGCACAATATGTTTTACCTCTATCGGAAATAGAAAATGTGAAACAGTAAATGCATAGGAAAGTTCCAGTTGGCATGTGGCAGAGTTTTTTAACCAACCATTGCCAGAGGAGACGCGGTTTTGATGATGAGCCAAATGGGACCAACCAAACCACCCACCAAATCTATTTTACCTAAACTTTTGTTTTTCCATTCCCACCGCCTACTTGGTGACAGTGACACTTTCTAGTTTTTGCACTTACCCGGTTTTCCATATTGGATTTTTGTAAATCAGGAGTAAGACAATATTTTTAAAGTAAAAATCATAATTGTTGTTCATCTATTTATAATATTATGTCATATTATCCCATTAGGTTTTTTTTTTTTCATTTCTAATTTGCCATTGTATATTTTAATAAGATAATTAAAATTTGGACTACAAAAGTTTTGGTCTTTTAAATACCTTTTTATTTTAATTAAATATCACGACAGACAAGTAGTATAAAATATACAAAACATATGAAAAAAAAATGTCCAAATTAATTGTGACCCCAAGTATGACAATACTGTAGTGTAGTAAAGTGTAGATTACAAATATATACTCTAGTCTTAGATATAAATACTCATGCAAGTACAAGTATCAATCAACAATCTTGGTTAATATTTATCTGTGGTCCCTGAACTTTAGTTGAAATTGCAATTTCGTTCTTAAACTTTTTGTACACAAGTACTACTGAACTTTAAACATTCACTCACAAAAGATCATTTTGGGAGTAAATTTGAGAATCCGTCAAAACGCTAATGTGACATTTTTAAACATATTTTAATAGCTTAATTCTCACATTTACTCTCAAACTTATTAGTTATTGTCATTTGCATATAATTACAATTTCTTTGTCAAAAATGTTCCTTACATTATCAAATAGTGGACAAAAAAATTTATAAATTTAATAAAAATTTACCACTGCACCATTTATGTTTATGGACCCAATAGTTAAGTAAAAGTTTAAGGACAAAAAAAATTTCTGTAATTAATTTAATAAAAACTAATTTATTTCATTGTAATATAATTTTTTCTTTTACGCCCTTATGTATATAACCTCATTTTAATTAAAAAGTAAATTTAGCTTAATTAATTTTAAACAATTAACTCTTTCCGTTCAAATATTCCCGATTTTCCATTAAATTGTTGACATTCTACTAATTTGACATTGGATTATTATTTTTATAAATTAAAATATTAAAAAAAGAATCACTGCATTCTACGACCCACCAGTGCCACCTCCACCATCTTAACCAACACCACCTTCTCCACCTCCATCAGATCACCTCCACCAACACCACCTCCTTCACCAATGTCATATCTAACCATTTGATATGCTCTTGATAAACAACTAAAGAAAACGAGTGAGAAGGTGGTACTTTTAGCCGCCTCCAGTGATATATAACTCAAACCAGCAAAATAAGACCATCGATGGACCCCTCATCATCTGAACTTTCAATCGATAAGCCCTTTTTGTCGATCTATTTTCTCAAAGGTATATATAGACAGATTGGATGGTCGGACCAATTTAAATTGTAGATGATCCAACAACTTTTTTGAGCTCTTCTTGCTTCAATGTAGGTATTTTTAAAATCCTCTCTCTCTGAGTTTTTTTCGACGAATTTTAGACTATTTTTATATTTTTTCATCAAATTTATGCATAATCGGTTAAAAATGATTTTATTTTTTGGTATCATTGCAGAGAAACAAAGCCGATGACATATGGTTTATTCATTTCTGTCGACGATTGAACTTTCTGATGACCAGAACCACAGTAGAGATGTTGGAGGTGGCATTGGTGGAGGGGGAGAAGGTAATAGAGCGGAGTTTGCAATTTTTTTTCTTTTTATTTTTTTAAATAAAACTAATAAAATAACAATTAAAGGTCAAATTAGTAAAATGATCATAAATTTAATAGAAAATTGAAAATATTTGGAGGAAAGTAGTAAAGTGAGTTTTGAAAAAGTTCAATTATGACCAAATTAATAATAATAATTGTGACGTCTGTACAAAGAAATTTTAATTATAGGCAAAGTGACAATAACTAACAAGTTTGAAAGCTAATGTAAAATTAAGTCCTTAAAATATGTTTAAAATGTTATGTCAGCGTTTTGATTGACGGAACTCTTAAATTTACAAGCAAAAGAATCTTCTATGAGTAAATGTTTAAAGTTTAGTGGCTATCATGTATACAAATGAAGTTTATCCAACAATTTTGCTTTCTACAATTTGTTACCTAAATCTTATGAACATTGTATTTAGGTTATTTAAAAAAACATAAATTTTATAATTGACAAAAAAAGTTAGACACTTCTAACTTTTTTATTATTAGTTTTTTAAAAAGATTGTAAAAAAAATTAGAAAAAAATAAATAAAATTTTGGAGTGTTAGACGTGATATAATACCTCGGATCTCCCTCAACTCAAAAAGTTCCCTCCGCCCCTTCGCCACAAATATTTCCATGAAGGTTGTAACACCTTCCACAACCACAAGTTGCTTGGCCGGCTTACAATTCTGGATCGGGAAGTGCACTGGCTGATGAATCCCAAGTATTATAATTGGTTGCCCGAAATTGGAAATAAAAAATTTCCAAAATTTTTTTTATCGTTTTCTCATCGATCTTCAATGAGTTCAAGTGTCAATATGGGTATGATTGGTGTCGTTTAGAGTCCCTCTCTCTTTTGACATAATTTTTTTTTTACTGTGTAGGTTGTTTGAGGTTGACAGAAAACATAGATTCCGAAATTTTTTTAAAAATTTTCCTATAAATTATGATTAATCAATTGACCAGAAAACAGGAAATATAAAAATGTAAACAGTTAAAAAGTAAACTATGTTAAACGAATAATAAAAAATTGAAACAAGTGCAAGAGAAAATATACATTAAGTAGAAACATGATATTTTTTTTTTATATGTATATCAACATAGGTACACAATTAACGCACTTAAAAGGTGAGAATTTATTTGAGTATGGAAGCATTGAACCCGGTGGTTTAGCCTTCACACCCATACTCTTACCACTGCACCAACCCCACCCAAGAAACATGATCAATTTTTATAGTTTTTTAAAAAATGACATACAATTCTCCAATTATTCTTTTAAAATTGACATAATGTGTTCATGAATAATATATTTTTTTTTTTAAAAGCCCTGAAATGTTGAACTTGTATGATCATTAGACATACCCGGAATTAAATAAAAAATCGATTGTTTCAGTCTTAGATATGAAAAACTTAATGTTATATGAATCTAATGCGAACAAGATGATGCATCGTAGTCAAGCATTAATTAATGGGCTAACAATAGTTGGTTTTTTTTTGGCGATTAGCAAGTGAATTGTGTAATATAATGCATGTCTCTTTATTGCCATCTGTTCCAGCATCTCTCACTCAGGCTCAGCTCTCCATTTTTCCATTACACCTGTCTCTCTTTTCATTCTCCTCATATATAATAAACCCTCCTATCCTACTCTTAAGTATAAATTAGAAAGCAAAAACTCATGAGTTTAATGGCTACTTCAACATTACTACTAGCAATGCAATTACTGGCGGTTTCTTTTACAATTACTGCTGTGTCTGGTAATTTTTACAAACAATTTGATATCATATGGGGAAATGGAAGAGCTAAAGTGGTCAACAATGGGGAATTAGTAACTCTGTCTCTTGATAGAGACTCTGGGTCAGGTTTTCAGACAAAACAGCAATATTTATTTGGGAAGCTGAGTATGCAGCTCAAACTTGTCTCCGGCAACTCTGCTGGCACTGTCACTTCTTACTATGTAATTAGTATTCAATTCCTTAATTTTTGTGTTTGTTTGTTTACATTATGATTATCTATTAATTAAGCTTATATGATTGTGTTATTTTTTTCTTGATTAGCTTTCCTCAAAAGGGCCTTCTTGGGATGAGATAGATTTTGAATTCTTGGGGAATTTGAGCGGTGATCCTTACACTGTCCACACCAATGTTATTACTCAAGGAACACGTGACAGAGAGCAACAATTTCATCTCTGGTTCGATCCAACTCTTGATTTCCATACTTACACAATTCTCTGGAATCCCCTCACAATTCTGTAAGTTAGTTTTCAATTTTTAGTGGATCAAATTTTATTCTCATTTGATTAATGATTATGTTTGTTTGTAATTAGGTTCTTAATTGATGGGACACCCATAAGACAATTCAAGAACATGAAATCAAAAGGCATTCCATTTCCAGAAAAGCAAGCAATGAGAATGTATTCAAGTATATGGGATGGGGAAGAATGGGCAACAAGAGGTGGACTCATCAAAACAGATTGGAATTTTGCTCCGTTCACAGCTTCTTTCAGGAATTTCAGTGCAGAAGCCTGTGTGTGGAATGGAGCTTCTTCATCTTGCAAGAATCAATTTTCAAGTTATAAATGGCTTAAAGAAGAACTTGAACCAACGAGTGTTGAGAGGCTCAAGTGGGTTCAAAGTAAGTACATGATTTATAATTATTGTGCTGACACCAAGCGTTTCCCTCAAGGCTTGCCTCCTGAATGTGCATTCCACCTCTAATATATTATCATAGTATTTATATATATATATTAAAAATATTTGTAGACATATTAGTAGAATGGAAAATGGAGAGATATTCTCAATTAAATTAAAATCTTTCTACAATTTTGTTCTTTCAAGAATGTTGGCTTAAAGATTTGAAGATATTCATAATTGAATAAAAATCTTTAATTTTCTAACTTTAAAGGATTCCATATTCTATTATGTAATTATTTATTGGGTTATTTGGTCTCATTTCCCAATGATACGAAGAAGAGAATGAAGTTAAAATTGTATGTGCATTTTTTATATTTATAAAAATATAAAATAATAAAACGAGGATTAAAATTGTAAAATCATCTAATATTTGGATAGAATATTATTTTACAGAAAATTGGTGAAAATTATATAATAGTTTAATCGATGCCTAAAAAACTTCATTTCAAAAGACACAAGAGATAATAGTTAACAGATGTAAAAAATTTCATTTCAAAAAACAGGAGATAATAGTTTAAAAGATGTATTTTAGTTTAACAGATATAAAATATAGGACTAAAAGACTAAAATTTCATTTCATTTTAGTTTAAAAGATATAAAATATAGGACTAAAAAACTAAAAAAATTCATTTTAGTTTAACAAATATAAAATATAGGACTAAAAAAGTTCATTTCAAAAGACAGGTAATATAATTAATTATTATAACAAAATTTGGGAGGAAATCATATTTTTTTTAATTATTTTAAAAAATATTATATGTATTATTTTAAATGATATTTTATTATTAAAATTTTTTTCAGTAGTTTTATTACTGAAATTTGATGACCATAAATTCAATATAATAAACAAAATCTCCAATTATAACTTCCCTTTAAATCTACTTCCTCACTCTCCGAAAAAACAACAAAGCAATACCTTATACCATGTGATAATGTGCATGTAACAATGTTAAATGACTCAATTTTTAGCTAACTTAAAAATGTAAATTTTATGAGCAATTAAGATTATTTTTTAAAAAAACCATATAAGATATTTTTAAACTTTTATCAATTTTATATTTTATAATTATTTTTGATTAATTTTGTTATTTTTTATTTAAATAATTGATGTTAAATTAATAGATAATAATAAATGGATAGAAATAAATGGGCCATATAGTGAATTTCAATTGCAGGGTAGATAGTTAATTTTTTTAAATGGTTTTATTAGCTAATTTACATAATGTCATTCTTTTATAAACTTATTTAAACAGTAGTATCGCAGATCTGTTCAAAATTTATAATTTAAACCGCATCGCGTATCCGTATGAAGTCAACTTAATTAATTGCTAATAAAATAGAGAGTACGTAATAGCATAAAAATAGGTCTAAGAATGTGATTATTAAGAATCGATCCTGAGTTCTCAGCATCATACCATCTAATGGTCAGATTGATTATTGTTTTGGAATTTGAAATAGATTTAACAATATAGTGTAAATAATGTATACGCTAACAATTTAACTTTTATACATACTATAAATATTTTAATATATATATATATATATTTTTTAAGGTTAGCCCGTCCTGACTCGCTAAACAAAAACGCATCTCGGGTGGAAATTTACACAGGAAGGTGTAACGGGATAAATTTAACACGGGAAGGTACAAACATTTACAGCTAACATAATTTGTTAGAGTAGCGTTAACAAAGAAATGCCTTTCTACGCAGAACTTTGCAAAGAATACCCGCGTCTCGGCCAGTTGTGAGCTGACCAGAGCTTCACTTTACCTTCCTTCCACTGCGTTTCCTTTTTCATTTCAAACTGATATAAATAGCAGCTTCATCTCGTCATCCACTCCCATCACTAATTCTAATTCCTTCTTTTCTAACATTCCCATACTTCTCTTCTTTGCTATTCCTGCTGATCATTTCATGGCTTCACACAGTTATTTTTTAGCTTCCTCTGCAATTCTACTTATTCTTCTTGGCATATTCTGTTCCATGGCTACTGCAAATTTTTACCAAAATTTTGATATTACTTGGGGAGATGGCCGTGCCAAGATACTTAACAATGGTGACCTTCTCACTCTTAATCTCGACCGAGCTTCTGGTTCGGGATTTCAATCCAAAAATGAGTAT
>CANUEY010169467.1:0-25543 GCA_948099555.1 Croton setiger | reverse complement strand
TACAAATTACAAATTTCTTCTTCAACTATTAAATTAAAAAAAAATTACAATTATTATTAATTTTGAAGTTCAAAAAATATTATTCATACAATTTGAGTCCACAAAAATTTAATGTTCATTTGAATTAATTAAATTGATGTTAGAAGTTAATTTTCTAATTTTTTTTCCTTAATTTTTATTTTTTTTCGGGAAAAAATTAATGGAACCGGCGGTTAACCGCCCTTGTTTCGGCCCGCCGGTTTGTTTTCCTCCGAACCGCCCTTTCTCGAACCGTACATGAACCGACGGTTTAACCGTTACGAACCGCCGGTTTTTGGCCCGCAAATTAACCGCCGGTCTGTCGAACCGCCGGTTCGACGAGCCGGTTACGGTTCGAGTGTAGCATGAACCGTGGCCCGGCGGCCCATGGCCACCTCTAACTCCAGCCAATTGGACGACCATCACATCCAGGTCAGTCACGACCTAACATCGCAATCCTCCACCAAGCAGCTGTTACATCCATGTCTACTACGATCAAGACGGTTATGTCTGAAAAACCTGCGACCTTCCCATGTAATCATAGTCAGTTATAAGTTATAACTATACCACCAAATCTATATTACATAAGGGTAATCATACTTTGTACTTCCCAATTGTTATATTCAAATTCTTTAGTTGAGAAGTCCTTTCGGGTTTCTAGTCATACAAGTCATTCGGGGTTGGTAGCAAGCCAAGATTGTGATTTGCTATCTAATGGAGTAGTTAATATTTGAAGGGTCTAAATGAAAAAAAGTTTATTATTTGATAAATTCTACAAGTAAGATACTTGTTTGTCATGGAGAGAGGATTTAATTCATGCACAAATAATTTTTAATAATATCTTTCAACTATGTACTACATCAACTAATCAAAGTGTGTTCTAATTTGTTAATGCAGAGGTCTTCAATTTGATTCCTGTCGATTTTATTAAAAATGACTACATCCTGTTGTGTAGCGCACATTGTTATCCGGTACGTTAATAGTATGTTTTATATTAAAAAAAAACTACGTACTACGCCAAAAACCTAAATAAATATTAATAGAAGACAAAATTAGAAAGCTAATAATGAGAAAATGTATATGTATAGTAGATGAAGTAGAAATGGGAGTATTCTTAACTCAAACCCTATATAGCTAACGTAGAAAAGAATTAAGGAAAATGGCGGGAAAGATTAATAAAGAAAAGAGGTTGAAAATGGGGAAGAGATGATTGTTGGAAATGGGGACATTATGATATGAGATGGGAAGCAAAATCATTAAGCATGAGCATCACTTGTAATTATTTGCCATGAGAGTGTGTTTTGGGTCTTTACCTTTTTTCTTTTTAATAATAATATTGCATTTGCATCCGTTGTAATAATAATATTAATACCCCACATTATTATCATTAACATAACATTAAATTCCTAATTCCAATAATATTCCTTCCTTTCCATACATAATTAACTGCATAATTTCCTTTCTTTTTATAAAAACAAACAAACAAAGGTAAATCAGTACGTAGAAACAAAAATCTCACAACATAATTAACTGCATTTTACTTATATTTAAATAATCGAATTTTTTTCCATGTACTTTAGTGTATTTCCACTTGGTTACATATTGTCTGACATCAAAGATAAAATTCTCTAAATAGAGCTTATGTAAATGAGTAGTGTAAAAAAATTGTCAGTACAAGTTTGGTTTCCAAGTGAATTTTTTTAAGATGTCCAATTTTTGGAGCTTTGCCTCGGAAATTTGAATACGATATCAGATAATAGTGAGTGAATCTCTCAAAATTTGATCGCTTATCATTTAAATTAATTCTTTTAATTAGTAGTTTGCAAATGAATTTTATCAAGATGAATACATTGAAGTAACTTAATTCTTTTATATATATTATCAATGATTAGGAGTGAACTATTAATTGCAAATTATGATTAATAACTAATCATTAATTCTTATTAGTATTCTCACCATTCTAGGATATCAGTATCGATTCATCTTTTATTTCGTCTCAAAAAATCCCATTTTAACAATTTTTTTATTTATACTATTCTGCACTCATAATAATACAATTACATAAATATTTTAAATGGCAAACCAATTATCTAAAAACGTTATAATTATAAAAAAAAAAAAATTCTTTTTCATTATTTTTAACTCTCTAAACATTTTCTTTGGAATTTTTAGAAAAATGAATTCAATTTTTATTTTAATTTTGGACCAATGACTTATTTTTTATTTTAATTTGAAAAATGGACTTATTATAAAAATAATATAAAAAAATAATATTTAACTAATGTTGTACTACTATTTTACTACGGTGTACAAGTATAAAAAAACTGTTGAACTGTTATTATACTGTTTTTTACCACTATTTTATGAATATTGTTCAATTACAATTATTTGTACTGAGTCCTTTTTATTAAACAAAAAGTCCAAAAATACTAGTGAGTTTATTTTTATTTTTATTTTTTTGTTATGAATCCGTTTCAAATTAAAATAAAAAGTGGATTTTTTTTATATATATATCTCATTTTCTTTTCCTAGATTAACCTGAGATTAACAAAGAAAAGTATATTTTGCGTTTTCATCTTTAATTCAAAGTTTTCTAAAATAATATTAATTACTATATAAATAAATTTTATTATCCACTTAATTACCAATGAGTAACATTTAATTATTTATTGGTTCATTCAGAACCAAAAACCTCCATGTGTAATTTTTTATTTGGAAGAACTATGTATTTTTTAAAATTACATTTTGAATATTTATTTTTTAATTAAAAAATTACATTTTAATTTAACTTTTTTTTTTATAATAATGTAGAAAATAATTTGAGATTTCTTTATCAAATATAATTTTCTAAACCAGTTATTTGCTAAATTCTAGGTAGTTATGCAAGTGAAAGGCAAAAGTTTAAGTTTGGTAATTGAGATATAGGTCGCCTTTATAAAAGGGGAAAGCTATTCTAAATAATAAAAATATTCAATTTTATACACAAAATTTATTACATATTTATAATTTTATAAATTTGTAATTAATAATGCTAAATTAAAATTATTAAAAAAATCATTTTTGAGGAGAAATTTAAGTAATATGATTTTACTACAAAAGAAAAAAAAAAACTATAATTGCTAATTAAGATTTTTAATTGAATGGGAAAATATATAATTCTGCTTGATATCATACCTAGAAATATAGAATTAAGTAATAGCTTTAATTTATTCGGCGCTATGATGGAGATGGGTTCATGTCTTAGCGACCAGTTCTGTCGACATTCGTCGCTCGTTGCTAAAATAGAATTTACCGATTGACTTTTGGTTGCTAATAGCAGCCAAATAGCGACAAAACAATTGAGATTCAATTTTAGGACGGCTGCAATTGTTACATCATTAGTTGCTAATCATTTAAAACGAATTTATCTGGTTGCTTTATATTTTTGTAAGCAAATCAGGTTGGTTTTTGGTTACTAATTAGTAGCTAAACAACTGAGGTAAAAATTATTTTTTGTATAATTTATTTTACAAAATTTATTATACTCATATATATACACAAAAATTTAAGTAAATAAATGATTACTTATTACATATTAATTAATAAAATTACATAATTTACATTTCAATTAGGTGAATGACTACTAAATATGGTAATGTATAAAAATGAAGAAATAATACAAGATATGGAAAATTGAAAAGCAAAAATTTATATTGTATTTTACACAATTTTAAATTTTCTAATTAGTTATATTTAATTTACTAAAACTCACACTTATAATTTCAGATGTCATAAGCTTAAATTTAAATGTTATTGTTTCTTTAATGAAACTGAAAATAAAAAGTAATCTATAAATGAAAATAACATAGTGCTAGTGTTCTTGAACGTAATTAACAATTATGATGTGGTTAAGCTTTAATTAGGAATTATGATGTGGTTAAGCTTTAATTAAGGAAAGTACAGGGGAAAGGCAGAAAAGAAAGGGGAAAAAAAAAAGTTGTAGAGCAGCAATGTGGGAGACCTGCTTAAAAGTTATGCAGTAAAGCTTATGATGTGCATTATGGGGTGAAATCCAAGCAATCCAAAATATGGACCTACACTATATAAATTTAATTTTCCATTTAAAATTAAAGACATTCTCAATTTAAAAATCTTCATTTTATTTCAACAGACATGACATGTTACATGCTTTCCCTATTTAATTTCCTTCTTTACTTTAAATTCTAACAACTCTTACGTAAATTATAATCCTATGCCCAAACACTCACAAATTTGTTTGTTGGATCTAAAATATTAGCAATTATAAAATTAATATTACATAATATATTATTACAATTTCCTAAAAAGATTATATATTAGAAAAAGATACTTAAATATAATTTTCACTTCTATATATTCGTTTGATTTAGTTTAATTATTTTAATTTTTTAGACAGTATACAAAGTTAAGAATAATAAACAACTAAATTATTATGTTTTCGAAGCAATAAATTTAAACTTAGTTGATATAAGATATTTAATTTGTGAATAAATTTGGTAATTAAACATAGCAGAAAATAATTATTTAACTTTTTTTAATTTAGCAAAAAATAGTAGAAAATAATGATTAACTTCACAATTGATTAAAATAATAAAATTTCCCAAATTCAGATAACAAATTAATTTTTTTTTTTAAAAAAATAAAATTTAACATCAGATAGATACAATTTAGGGGTTGAAATTAGAGATTTAGCCTTCCACCTACAAAAAACATGATGAATAAAATATGGTTGTCTTGGCCTGAAGGTTCTGGGACCCACGCCGGCGAGTGTTTATTTGAGGGACCTACATCATGAAGTTGGCTGGCCTGCATTGGGACCCATGTGAATACAGCTTTCCAAATGGCAAGACTAGTGGACTTATTCTTTGTTTTTGTATCTAATTGTAATTAATTACTACTAATTTGGTTTATGAGATCTGGGTAGTTAGTGACGATAATAATATGGTTGTTAATTTAATCAAAAGGTCAAAATTGATCAGAAAATTTTACTAATTAGCTAGTAAAAAAATAGCCAATTTTAAGATAAACAAAATTTGACGTGTCATTTGATCATCTTCGTGATAATTATATTATATTTTTAGGAGTAAAAAACAATGCTTAGAGTTCAATTGTATATATAGAATAATAAATAATAACATGAAAGCCACATGTAGGCAGCCATACAATAAAAATAAATTAACCTAATAGTAAAAAAAAATTATATTATCTAAAATGACATCATAATTAAATTATATAAAAACACAAATATTAAAAATGATATTGCAGGTGCATGCTTAAATGTTAATAATAATAGAGGTTCTTCAAGAGGCAGATGCAATTAGATATTGTTTTTTTGCATCCACCTCAAGGGACAACATTAACACTCATTCATAAATCAAATCACTCCTCAAAAGCTTAATCACTAATTATATTGCAAGATCTTAACTAGGATAAAAAGAAAGTTACTGCTGCTATATATATATTAAAAAAAAATTTAAAATATTCAGTGTATCTTCTATCACTGTTTATAATTAAAATTCAAAAAAAATAATTTAATATTAATTAATTTAAACCATTGTTTAACAATATTTTTCTTTTCATTCATTAATTAATAATTGATTGATGTTGTGAATCTATGAATTTTACAGTCGATAAAATTTTCTATTTTATATTTCAAGTATATTTGAAATATATATGTATATATTTGAAAAATATTTTTTGAAATGTTGATCAAAAGTTATTTAAATTTTATAATAAATGAAAGAAAATTATTAGAAAGTTATTATATGAAGTCGAAGTTTTTAATTCGTTAATTAATCTAACATTTTTCTTGTCCAAATAAGAAACGTCAAGAATTGTATTAGTTGGAACGGCTTCTAGATTTATTTAAGGGACGGTCCAAGATTTTAAAGATTAAACATGTTCCATATATTTTTTTAGACAAAGAACATGTTCCAGGTTTAATACAATGTATCAAAGTTTGATTTAGAAAAAATAAATTAAAATTTCACCCTACAATTTCACCGATTTAATGGTTAGTTCCCTCTAATTTTAAAAATAAATTAACAAATTTCTCAAGTTTTTACTGTTTTAATTCATTTCTAACAAATATAGATTTTAATTATACTTAAACTATTTCAAATTATATAATTTGTAGATGCATTTACATAATTACACAACTAAAAACATATCTACCATTCTCTAAACTTTGTTCTTGTAAAGTAAATTAATTACATTATACAATGTTTTAAACTAAATATGTGTATATATTTAATTATTAATCACCCAATCTTTATTTTCCTTTTTCGAATATTTGATCTAGATCATTGTGATCCAACAACTATTATACATTTTATAATGCATAATAATAAAGACAAAATAGTAGGATAGAAAGTTTTCATGAAATTGCATGGAATATTTCTTTAATCTAGAGGAATAAATAAATAAATAGAATTATTAGAATGGGGAATATTATGAAAATATCGCGAGAAATAAAAAAGAGAAGAGAAGGAGAAAATGAAGGATTAACATGCACGTTAACATCAGATGGGTATTCTGTAGAAAAGCACGTGCAAAGATCCATGAGAAGAGAAGAAAAGCGATTGTCATTTTTATATGTCTCTCACAAAGAGACCCTTTTCTTTCCTTTCTCCTTAATTTTTGAGCTCAAATATTATTACTATTTTATTAAATAAAAAAAGAAAATAAAAAGGAAAGAAAGTGACAATATATGTTGCATTGGATCCTTCGCCCAAGTGGGTTTCTTTTCTTTCATTACACTTCTTCTTCTTCTTATTATTTTCTTTCTTTCTCTGAAAACTAAAAACTCTTCGGATCCAAACAAACAAATCCACATTTTCTTTTCTTTTCTTCTCGTCTCCATTATTATTCCTTCCTTAAATTCTTTGTCTTTTTAAAAATTGTTTTCCTTCTTCTTATCTTTACTTGATTTGTTTTGGGTTTTTTAATTGTTTATTTTTACTTGATGTGTTCTCAGTTAAAACCTTTTTCGGTAGTGGGTGCACCAAATTCTGAAATGCTTATATCAGAGAAGGATTTGAATTCTATGGAATTCAATTTCCTCGTAAGACCTTCACTGGAATTTGAAGTTGCACCTAATTTACAAGAAACTATTAGTAGTAGTAGCGATGGTAATAATGAGCTTCTTCTGCTTCCAAATCAAGAACAAAAACAAGAAGACAAAGAAAATGAAAAAGCAAAAGAAAAAGATCGTAAATGCGAGGTATTGGTTTCTACTTTGAGGATTGAATTGCCGTCTTTACAAGAATTCAAGATCAACCAAGATGAATTTGAGCAACTACAAGATGCTAATTATAATGATGGATTCAAGACTCCCACTTCTTTGGATCAAAGAATTCCAATTATTCTTCCATGTCCACCTGCACCAAGAAAACCTAAATCTCTACCCTCCAACAAAAGAAAATCCCAGCCGCCGCAGCCTTGCCGGAGAGTTCTTCTTGATCTATCAAACGAGATTGAATCTTTGTTTCCGCCGTCCCTTCGAGCTGATCTTGGTGGAAAGATTAAGAAGAGCAGACAAGAAAATGAAATCAAGGCTACAAATTAATTAACCAACCACTCTATGTATTTTATTTTAGTCTTTCTTGTGAAGTTAATTACTAGTTAATTATAGTTAACTGTGTCTTCATTTAATTTTCATTTCTTGATTGCAGAAATTTCCAATGCTATCTCTCAAAACGGCATGTTCTATATATAGAGATATCGCTTCATTTCGATTTCCACTTCTTTAATTGCAATTAGTAGTCATAAACATAAAAGTTTGATTTTAATTAATCAAATTCCTAGCTTTGGTTGAGAATTTTAATTGGGTAATTAATTCATAATTTTCCCCATAAAAATAGAAAATACAGATCTGAAAATGGTAATCCATTATGTTGTTGAAAAGAATAAGAAGATGAAGAAAACTAAGTACATGGTTATGATAGATTACTTATAGGATTCCTTATAAATGGACCCCATAAAAGAATTATTATTTGGTTTTCTTTGATAAATAGATTACGAATTTGAAGATTAGGCCATAAAAAAAAGTCTCTCAAAAACTGAGAAGCGTTGACTTGTTGGGTTCAGAAATTAATGGTTTGATTGACTTTTCTAAAAGAGAAGCAAACATTCATTCTGTAATGTAGAATTATAGTTAGTGTGGCAGTGGAAGGAGGTGAGTGAGTAATTAAATCCAAGAGGGATATTCCTTCTTCATATGACACCAATTATCTCTACAGTAAAATGTTTTAGTATAGTTGTAATAATATAATATGTCCCTAACTTCCATGTATTTTTCTTTTTTCCTGTTTGGCTTCCTTAATGGAATTCATTTTGGCCAATCTTGCTTCTTACTCTTTAACCTTTTCTATGTCTTCTTTTTTACTACTTTTATACAAAAAGGATCATATTATTAGCTACCAATCTCCAAGACAAATATTATAACCAATTTATATTCAAATGAATTTTTTTAATTATTTAGATAAAAAAACAGTACAGATTACAGAGAAGCGTGATCTATCCTAACTTCAAAGTCGTAAGATTTGTTGGTACCTTGCTTAGCTAGAACATCAGCTATCGAAAATAAAGGGTACGTAGTAGCTTCAAATTAACTTTTATGGATAGTTTAGATGTTTTAGTTTAAATAAAGAGTACATAGATTTATTCCCAAATCAGACCTCCAAGTTTAATTAAAGAGGAGTACAATGTTTGTGTCAAGTATATTGATTCTTCAAACAGAATCCTCAACTTGGCTACAAAATCACAACTAGTTTTCTACTTATTTATAATTTTGTTTCATATATGCTATCTATTTCAACCACATTATGGGACTCTATGACAAGGGTTTCCTTGCTAATTTGCATACTATTCCATATGAAATGCATAGAACCATATTCTCGACGATCTCATTAGCCCATACCAGTATGTTGCTCCAAAGTGACCTAAAACTTGATATTAGAGATGGCCACGGTTTGGGGGTGGACCAAATCGTAATCGGCCTGTTGAACCGCCAGTTCGAGAGCGGTTAACCGACGGTTCGAGAACAGTTCACGGTTTATAACGGTTACGGTTCGAAATTTCATTAAATCTAAACCGGACCGTCGACCGAAAGATTCCAGTTTTGGTTCGGGGCGCGGGCCGATGGCCACATCTACTTGATATATAAGAACTTTTAAAACTCCTAAAATCCCAAGTGACCATTCAAATTAGCAATGGTGCGGTAAGCGCAATACACCACCTTCAAATCATCTTACATTGAGCTTGAATGGTGTATATGTTATGATAACTTATACATATACCACAACCGCCTCCAATTAATCCAAAGCTTTGCTGATCACATCTAAAAACCAGATTCCCTAATGCTTCTATGGTGTAATTGAGTAATGATTATATTACTCTCGAAAAGAAAATCATGCAACAAATGGATCATCAAGAATTAAAATGACATAGAATAACCCTAGAGTATTGAAGTGGCATATTCCTAATGTTGTCCACACACATACACGTTGTATAATAAATGCATACACAATTTAATATACGAATTTTATGTTACTTATATATTAAATTTATAGACCTATATTGGAAGTATACTACATTTATACATTTTTTTTATTCTAGTGCAATTGTGTAAGTAGCGGTTTTGTGACTCTCGTGAACTGATTGTACACTAATCATATACAAATAGTATACTGATGATATAATATTTATGTTTCATCATTATGGAGAACTTCTATAGTATATTAGTTCTACTATTGTTACTTAGTTATGCTAACATGTTATTAATATGTGCGATTTGTATATGGAATATAGTCACTTTCTAACGGATGTGCATTGAATTTGAATCAAAAGTTTTTATATGCCATTGATCAAATAATTATTTATATACATATTATATATTAGCTGTACACGTCTTGTATACTACTAATGTGAGATGAGTTTTTAAATAGACATTAAATATTGCATAAACTTTTTATATTCCTTACATAAATGCTTTATAATCATTTTATAGCCATTTTATACCTACACGTGAAACACACTAGCCGTAACTAAGTATGTTGTTGTAGTAAAATTAGACTTTATATATCAATTATATACTGGGCACGAATTGGACTCACCTGCACTAAGAGTGGACTTTTTTTTCATGTTGTAATCCATCCTGATTTTGGTCCTTATATATCCTCAGTTAGTTTTCACTTTCGGGTATTAGTGAGTTCAATTAACATATTGAGGGTAAAAAAGAGTTTAAAAAGTTAATTTTATTCTAAAAGTATAATTTTCCTCATAAATGTGGCCATTTCTTGAAATAACATTAATTATATACTTAACCCAACAAGTATTATTTTAATAGATTCATAAGAAGAGGCCACTATTAATTAATTGGATTAATTATGAAGTAACAAGACCTTTATCACCTAGGATTCTCAATATCAAGCAATTAGCATGTTGTAGGCCGTATGGGTTATTCATTATTCAAAGGTATTGGATATATACATTACACGTAGGTGTTTGACCTGTATGGTAATGCATTCAATTTCAAGGTGCTCTCTTAATTAGTTTTTTATTAGATTGAAATTTATAAATTATTATAAAACATTTATATTTTTCTTTCCTAAATAATATTTTTTTTTTTGGGTAAAAAAAAAGTCAACCGGAATTTAAGATGTCAAATGTTACAAAATCTTGGGATTCTCAGGCATAAATATGATTGGACAAGCAATCACTCACTCTGCACTAAAATTGTAGAAGAGCGCACGCAAATATTTGCTTGCTTGGACACAATTATATTATGCATTGGCCTCATTTGTGATTAATATAATAGATTATTTATAAAATTTCTGAAAATGGAACTGTTTATAAACTTACCTTGTATGCTAGCAGATACGGCAAATGAGTTATAACATGTGAACAGTTGCATAGTTAGGATTTGCGGTTAGGAAGTCTAAATATATATGATATATTAATAATATTAACATTTGGAAGGTACAAATTAGTCTATGTAGCTCAACTGCTAAATTTTGTCAAATGATTCCGTTTTTAAAAAAGAAAATAAGGTCCTATGTTAGACAGGAGCTTTGGACTAGGGACCTAAAGAACCAACTATCCTCGGACCACTACGCTGCACTTTGATCTTAGGTTTTATTCTTACAGCTAAAAATTTTAATTTAGCTTAAGGGGGAATAGAGCTCTATGGGTACCCCCTAGCTCTGCCTTTGCACTTAACTTAACACGAATGACATCAAATTAACAAATTTTCAAATTGACCTAAAATG
The DNA here is from genome assembly GCA_948099555.1 of Croton setiger. NCBI lineage: Eukaryota > Viridiplantae > Streptophyta > Magnoliopsida > Malpighiales > Euphorbiaceae > Croton > Croton setiger. The sequence goes on along the minus strand of CANUEY010169467.1, from coordinate 14,237 downwards.
GGTGGATAACCAATGACACGGTCCAGCGAATTGATTTTGTTGGTTTTTTTTTTTTTTTTTTTTTTTTGCAACCCACCCATTTTTTAAATTTTATTCTGACTAATCCGGATACAACTCGGGTTATGCATTGGGCAATGGTAGATGAGTCTTTCAGAGGGTAAAATTACATAACAGTAGGTTTTAAACCTGAGATTTCTTTAAGTAAATCCAAATCACTTACCATATGGACCAAGTTAATTTTATGAAATTTATATAGTTTAACACATTTTTAAGTTTTCCTTTAAAAATATAGCACTTTTAGTTTGATATTTAACAATATAGCACATTTTTCAAGTGCTTTTACATATTTGTCCCTATTTTTAAAATTTTTGTTATTATTATTTTTAAAAATAAAATTTAAAAAAAATAAAAAATGAAAACTGTAGAGATGCAGCAACTTCTAACCACCGTTGCCATCGTATCTGGCCACCATCACTGGCACATGCCCCAGTGGACCGAAGTTGACAATCTGGCGAACACAACACTGTCAAGATCGCCACCGTCTAGTGCTAGTAGAGACCTCAAACGTCGGCCAAAGTTTCATCGAAAAAATGGTTATTTTTTGCAGAATTTTTTGTTGCTATTTTGGATGGTCTCCAGCGATCTTATGACAATGATTTTGGTGTCAAATGACTCACCTTTTTGAGTTCTTTCAAATGTGGTATAATTTGATCGATGATGTGGTCATTTTCAAGAAAGCTGGTTGTTTTTTACATTTCTGGCCCCTTTCTGCGAAGTCATAAAAAGTAAGACCATATTTGAAATTTACGAGTTGTGAACTTTCCAATAACATATTATTTGTTAAGTTTCATTGTTGTTACAATTTTTAGTGACCGGCAGCAACGACTAGGGTTTTTGAACAAAGATGATGATGAATATAACATGGCTATTTAGGGTTTCTGGTATTTTTTACTAAATCGTATTGAAGTTTACTGATACTAAATTATATTGAAACTTACTAATACTAAATTGTATTGAAGTTTATTGAATTATATTTTTTATTTATACTGAATTATATTAAAACTTACTGATATTGAATTATATTTTACTTATACTGAATTGTATTCAAGTTTACTGAATCGTATTGAGATTTACTAAATTGTATTAAAACTTACTGATTTTCACTAATTCTACTAATTTTATAATGATTTGTACTGATTTCTATTGATTTATACTCATTGCACTAATTTGTATTAATTTTTATTCATGCTAATAATTGTATTAATTTCTACTAATTTGTCTTGATTTTTACTGTTTTCTATTGAATGTACGTAATTAACAGAAATCTATTTTCATCATCGATTCGTATTTAATCGGCAAAAACAGTTTTAACCATAACTTTATGACCACATTTCGGAAAGTTCATTCAAAGATATATAGGAGTTACAAGGCTTCACCCTCGTAACACCCCTTAAAAGTACCATTTAAGTTTCCATAATTAATTTTGAATTTTTTTTTCTATGTTTTTTAATGTATTTTTTGAATTTTTTCTTTATTTACTGAATGCTTTTTATTATTATTGATAATGATTCTTATTGAATTTTTTTTACTGATTCTTATTTAAACCTATTGAAATTGTCATCTTCATATTCTCTAATCTATTCAAACTCTAGTCGTCGCTCTCACCTAACCACCGCCTGACCACAAATCGTCTAACAAAAAACGGCTATGAAACAGACCAAGCCATACGAAATCTTAAAAAGCTCGAGAATACGAGTCATTTGACACCAAAATTAAGGCCATAGGGTCGCCGGAGGGGGCAAAAAAGGCAACAGAAAAATCTGTAGGTTTTGAAGATTTATCGTTGACTAACTTTGAACGGCGCGTGTTGTGATTACTAGAATCCCGACGGTGGCGGGGCACGTGTGGGTGGTGGTAGTTGAAGATGGCAGCGCTAGAGGTTCAAAGTGATTGCTAGAAAATTTGGAAAGAGGGTTGTCAATAGTTTATTTTTCATTAGGAAAGGACAGTTTTGATAATTTTTTGTCTCTTTTTTTTTTCCCTAATATGCTATTTTATCAATTTTAATAATTTTGTGCTATTTTGTTAGTAACTAAACTGTTTTTATGCGTAACTTAATTCTAACCCTAAACCTAAACAACATATTGTGAATTCAACTAGCAGAAGAAACACTAAATGAATTACCTCTCTTACTTAAAAAGAAACAATAATTCAGCATGAAGATGACAAGAAGTCTGAAAATAAGATAAGAAGGATGAAGCACAATGCATGGTTGTTGTGAGGTGGAGTTCTGATAACGGAAAATCGGTGCATTAAATGAGAGGGGGAGAGGGGCCAGATTTTGAAAGGATTAGGTCAGTGGGATATATATTAAGAGCATGAATTTCTGTGCCATTATATTGTCACTTTTATTTGCCAAATGAAACTCAGCAGTTATGTCTATATGCGTCGGTGGTCCATTTCTGTAGCCATTTTAAATGCTTGGCCCTTTCTTTAAACCGAAAGCGACTATCTACCTATCATCTTTTTTCTTCTATTTTGCATCCTTATTATTATTATTAATAAAAGTTTAATAATGTTTTTTAAAAGTCATTTTGATAACATATTATCAACTAATTATAAAGTGATTTTAAACTAACGTAAATTGATTGTAAACACTTTTAAATCTAATATAACTTAATATTTTGTTCTCTTTTGATAAGAAAAAAATTTTTAAATGGGTATTTTCTAAAAAACTCTATTGTCTTTTAAGCATAATTTTCACACATTTAGACTAATTTGTTTACTAAATAAATTATCTTAACAGTCAATTTGAGGAGTAATTATATGCTAAATCCAACCAATTGTCAATATTTGCATGGGTGGTCTATAATTGTCATCAGTAGTAGCGAAGCATGATGACAATTAAACTTAATCAACAGAGTTTTTTTTTTTTTTTTTTTTTTTAAAATTGTAATAGTAAAAATGGAAGCATTGAGGGGATATTAAAGGATTATGAAGGAGCTTCTGTTGGAGGTATATCTGTGTATGCAAAAGCTATGGCGGTTGAAGAGGCACTCGTTTTTTTTGAAGGGTGATGTCCAGCTACTGCTTTTGCTTGTTGAAACACATTGTAGCCAACTCAAATTGGTCATCTCAATTGCTAAGTGCCGCTTTGGAACAAATGAATATTAGTTATATGGCTTATAGTCAATGTATGAGATCAATATTTATTCATGTATTTTAGATAATAATAAGACATTTATTTATTTTAATGTTCAATTAATTGAATCTGAAGTGAAGATAAAGTTCATGAGATTATATTACAATGTAAATGAAATTATAATGTGGTTATAATTGTGAGATTCCTATTAAAAAAATAATGTCTCTAAATGTTCTTAGTCAATGTTTTTATTATTATTGGACAATGATAAAAGTTGAAGAGACTGATACATATTATGTTCTTTCTTTAATTAAAGGAAGCAACTATTCTCATAAGTTGAGGTATGTGAGATATCTGGAACTAATATATCGATACTTATTTTATAAATAAGTACACTAAACTGATCCGTTTTAGAATTCCATATGAAAAATTACTTGTGTTTATGGAATAATCAAGTGATGGTTATTTAAGTGATCCTTTGACTTGAAATCAATAAAATCTTATATAAATCAATAAGATCTTATATATGAATTTTTATGTTTTGATTCATATTTCATGTTACTCGGTTCATGAGTAATAAGTGGGCATAAAGTGGATATAGTAAAAACTATATGAATGTGTTTGTGTTATTGAGATGATAACCATCACCCTAGGTAAATTAGGTAAAATATTCTACTTATTCTTGGCCTGCATTGGTTATGAAATCCTTGCACAAGGTGGAATGAAATTGGCAAATTGGATTTGGAATTTCATTCAAACAATCAATAGTTGTTGCATAGAGAATTAATATGACTTAACATGCCAGACACACTCCATGTTTTAATTGTTAAATTGGAACGTTAATGATGAAAATATATTAATTACATTGTGAAACCATACATTGAAAGGTTAAGTCAAATCACTATTGACATTACAAATATTTGGATAGTCTTGACATATTGCTAGATAATGTTTTTGATCTTCAAATTAAATAATCAGTTAATTATATTTGTTGCCAACATATTTGGAATCTAATGAGTCACGCACATAAAGATTAATATGAGAAGTTAAATCAAGTATGACTTGATTGTAAATAAGTTTTATGACATTAAAGGTAAAATTGTAATTTTACCTCAAATATTAAACAAGGACTTAATTGATTATGTTTTAAAACACATAGTGCTTACTAGTAATTATACTAATATAATTATGTTTTATTTTTTTAATTAGTTAAATAAATAATAATCTGATTATTTTTATATTAAAATAGTTTTAATATAAATAAGCTTTCCGTAAGAGAGATTGTAGAATTATAGCATTTACTCCTAATGCAGAGAGCTAACACTAAGATTTTTTTCTTCTCAATTCTCTAAAATAATTTAGAATTTTTCAACTGTAAATCTGTGTGAATACTACTAGAGACCATACGACTGGATAATTGTGATTTGTGACAACCTAACCAATTCTATTAGTTACTTTAATCGTTTCAACAGGATATGTTGTTTGGGTGAAATTTTTTGTATTTTCTGCTTTTCGCACATTCAATTAGATCGAAACCCAACCCAACAACGAATGCAAGTAGAATTCATCTATAAACTATTATTACAGCTCCAAGCATTGTGGGGTAGTCATCCGATATAGGAACAATGATACATGTGTTAACCATATAAAGAAAAGTGTTTGCTAGGTTAAAAAGGAGTGATATAAAATGGTATTTTTCTTTTTATCATTAGCTTGTTAGTTGCAGATAGTTCTTCTTGCATAACGAGTGCATGTTGTGCTAGAAAAGTTGATGAAACTTTTTGATTGAGATTGTCAGTCTAGTGCTGGTTTTTATGAATTAATCAACTAGGAAGAGTTGGCTGATCATAGATTTATAAGTAGTTCCTTGCTGCTGTGAAGCAAGCTATGGTCTCAAGGCGATCATGTTGCCAAACATCAAATAAGTTGTTACTAAATTATATCCAATAGCAAACCCTTCTCCTTTACTTATTAACGATAAATAATTCTGCCTGATGTGGGTTGGATAGATAAGGTGACCCACAACAAGTTTAATAAAATCCAATAACAGAAGCACAAAAGATCGAATCAAGGTAAATCATTAATAAATAATCAAATCAAGCATTAAAAAGCATAAATCAAATAGGTAAATGCTTGATTGAAGACAAAGTATACACCATTAGACATAAGAGAATACATGAGAAAGATCATGGTGTTGTAATATCTTATTCAAAAGCATTTAGGGAACAAGGATAAACACTTTAACTCCTAAAGAATCTTATGCTTAGGAATTAATATATCTTTACCCATTTTTCAGTAGCAAATAAAAAGAGTGTATTTGGATTCAATAGTCATTTCTTGTGTGATGTATCATTAAAGGGTCGCAAATAGTAGTTCACGAAAGGAAGGTAAGGAGGAAAAATGATGACAATTCTACGCAAGAAGCCAATAAAAGCATATTCTTAAACGCATTTGCTATTGTTGATTAAAGCAAATATTTTATACATGATTTGATTTGAGGAAGGCATGAGAGTATAAGAAAAGCAGTACAAAATGTATAATATTGCATATTCCAATTTCATCATCTCAACAATTTGAAAACAAGTTGATAAGCAGCAAAAAATAAGCATCAACATATTGAACAACGAAATGTAAGAACTATAGAAGATAGCTAAGAACAATAAAGATGTATCTCATGAACGTTAGTCTTGCAAACTGGTCAATGCTCCATGCATTGAACAATAGGTAGTCAACTATGACATGAAACATAGTGAAATCAATTAATGCAACAAACGAAGTTGAAATAGAATTACAAGAAAGAATAAAATTGAAGAAAATAATTAAGCTGTATTCTAATCACAAGTTCTCAAGATTACAAAGCATATTAAATAGTTAAAACTTAACTGTATTCATAATCACTAAATTCAAAAACAAATGAATCTTAAAACTATCTTATCACTAAACATCACACCTCAAAAAATTTGTGAGCAACCTTATCTCTCCACAGCTTTATCACTCCAACCTTATCTCTCCAAACTCACAAAAGGCTGCTACTGTGTTTGACTGATTTATTATCGTCAATATCCCCCCGCAAACTATGCCACTCGTGAAGCCATAGTTTGTTATAGAAGAACAAGAGTGATATCTTAGTTACAGATTTGGTAAAAATGTATGCAATCTGATTACTAGAGGTGACATGTTTAGTAACAAGATAAACAAGACCCACTCGTTCTCGAACATAGTGATAATCCAGTTCAATATGCTTGCTACGTGCATGAAATACAAGATTAATAGTCATAAACAAAGCACTAATATTATCGCAATATAAAACTTGTACTAAAAGCAAAGAAATATGCAAGTCATGAAGTATATACTACAGCCAAGTCAGTTCAGCTGTCGTATGAGCCATAGCACGATATTCAGCTTCTGTGCTTGAGCGTGAAACCGTATGTTACTTTTTAGCACACCAAGAAATGATATTTATACCAAGATATGTACAATAACCTGTAGTAGACCATTTTGTTGCAAGGCAACCCGCCTGTAAGCCACTCATGAGAATCAACCCCTCAAACTGCCCAGCTCAGGGGAGCGGATTGCAAATTCCTAAAGCAAGGGTCGAGGGTTGGCCTTATGCTCGCCGACCCTCAGTTCATCTTACCTCTTGAAAGCCAACCTGCAGAAGACTTTGGATGCAGGTCGCCACCTTAGGATTTCACAAAGGGCTAGGGCCTCTTGGACTTCAAAATTCACAAGCACGGAGCCTCCTATTGGACGCGGAATCTTCGGATCCCACTGACATAACTCCACTATATAAGGAAATCCTAAACGTCACTCTCAGAACAATACTTTCAATTGGTGTAGTGAGCTTGAACCTTTGAGACTTAGGTCTAAGCGCTCTCCTAATAGAGTATGTTATTGCAACAAGTTTCAACTAATGTATCATATGAGTACCAACAACGCTCATAAGAAGTAAATATTAAGATCCATACTTTACTCAAACTACTACATGCATGGATTGTGCGTCTAATACCCAAGACAACACATTTCAAATACTACATCAGATCTAAATCAAGTTTAGGATGGAGCATTTTACCCGACCCAGCAGGTACCCATATCGCCCGACTTGCGAGGGTCTAGTTTTATCCGATCTAAAAATGAATGGGGCGGGATGGGTTTTGAAAACATAATACGCAATTGATTCGGGACGAGAACGGATTTATGCAACCTGACCCATCCATGGGCATTATTGTAACTTGTATCTATAAGTTGAAAATCCTAAGATATAGATTTTGTGATTTGATGTTGTGCTGCCTCCTTTAGGTTTCTTCCTTCTCTTCCTTTTCTCTCTATTGTTTGCTACCATTACTTCCATTCAAGCTTCGATGAAGATTTTGATTGTTTTAATTATGCAGAATATTAAACAAACACAACTGATATGAAATAGACTTTCATGAAAGAAACAGAGGTATGTTGTAATGTGATCGTTGATGGGATATATGGGATGGGAGAATGAAGGTGACGAATAGTTTTTATTTTGAATCTTAAAAATGCTGTATTTGTATTTCCAATTTTCACCATGCTTTCATTATTCATATGTATTTGTATTTGTAAAAAACTCCACTTCTTTGTGGTCTGTAACTGTTTTTCTGGTTCCCTTATATTTGGCAAGAAACTCTTTTTCCATTTGCTTGCTTATGTAAAGGGAAAATTAAAGCATGTAATTGAAATAGTTATTGTGATGAATGGCATTTGTATTTTGTACTACTTGATTATGAGGTAGACCTTGTAAATTTTCATTAAATTTTGCAGATGTAATGACTTGTAAATTTTCATAGACAGTCAATCCTACGTCCATTAGCTAGATCGAGAAATGGCTATTACAAAAAGGAAATGCAGAGAATAACCTAAGATGCCTGTGACCGGATCCGCAAATACGAACCCGCAGCAGGACGGGTGTGGGACGAGTTATTTTTTTTAAGTTGTGGGTCAGAGACGGATTTATTGAAACTCATCCCAAATCCGACCCATTGTCTATCCTAATCATGTTGTCTTACCTCTAATTGGAAAAATCAAGTCAAAAACACCAAAACATCAAAGAATCAAGCCAAAATGGGAGAAGAATATTAGAAACACACATCCATTAAAAATAAAAATATCATCTTTACTTATAAAAAGTATAATCTAATGTATTTAATTAGTTAGTACTCTTTTAAGATCAGTAAACTTAAACTCAAATAAGTCTAGTTGAATCCATTTTGGCACGTCAACAAAGGAGAATTAGCGAAATATACAAACAATAAGTCTAAGTATTTAAACAATATTAATTTTTTGTTGTTAAAACATTATATAATAAATAGGGAAATTATAAACAATAAGTCTAAGCATTGAAACAATATTAATTTTTCGTCGTTAAAACATTATATAATAAATAGGGAAATTATAGGTAAGAGTACATTTTGCACTTTTCATTTCAAAAAATAATAACATATTAAAATAACAGATTTTTAGTGCATTTTACTTTATTGTCATTTTTCAGTTTTTTTTTTTTTACTTTTATATTATTTTTAATTTTATTTTTAACTAAAAATTAAAAACTGAATAAATCAATATACGTCAATAATTATAGATATAATTTAGAATTTTTTCAAATTTCAACAGGTGACTGGAAAATAGTCATCGTCACTACTGGGCAGTTTCCTGAGACCTTTATCGGAAAATAAAAAATTAATATTGTTACTATAATTTAGGATTTTTTCAAACTTCACGAGTCGAAAGGAAAATTGATAGTCGTCATAGCTGGACAGATTCCGACAACTTTTGTCAGAAAATTAAATCAGTATTTGTCAATAGTGAGTTATATTGAAAAAAGTTGACAAATACTGAATCATATTGACTGATATTATTAACATATACAGGTAAATATTGACAATTATTTATTTTATTTTTAAAGGTCGTCGGAAACTATCAATATATTTATCAGTATTTGTCACGGCGGCTATTTTTCTAGTCATCTGGTGAAATTTAGAAGAATTCTAAATTTTATGAATATTGACATATACGGTTTTTAATTTTCCAGTAAAGGTTACTGGAAACCGTCCAGCTGTGGCGGCAGCCATTTTCCAGCTGCCCGGTGAAATTTGAAAAAATTCTAAATTATATTGATAAATTTCGAAAAATACTGATTCTTAATTTTCCGGTGAAAATTGTTAGAACCCGCGGCTGGGTAAAGTTTGAAAGAATTCTGAATTATATTGACGTATACATATTATTTATTTTTAATTTCTAGTTAATCAATTAAATTAAATATTTATGTAATAAATGGGTGGTTTTAGAATTAAAAGAAATATAGAGGTTTTGTATGACTAAAAGTACTATTTCACTAATTATGAAACAAATGTATTTTTTTAAAAAAGAAAAATAAGATATGTGCTATTAATAAATTGTACTAATAAATAGACACTAATAAGACTAAGATTTAATATTGAAACAATATTAATCTGAAAATTTGAATGCAATTTCTGGTTCTTTATGCTTTCTTGTTGCAAAGCTCAAATCATAATTTGATAGGTACAAATATACCTTGAATGCAAGGGTGTGTAGCTCTGATTCCGGTATGGTTTTGGTACTTGTGAAATCCCAAAACCGGAGTATCAATACGGTTTTTATAATGTCATATTTTTAGGTATTAGTGCAGTTCTCTGGCAATCATACTCAACACAAATAGTACATTCTTATTTTGATCATAATAAATTATAAAAGCCACAAATAGTACATTGTTTTGATTATTAGGTTACAATGTATTATTGTTTTATAATATATATCTAAAAACTATGTCAAATATAATATCAAATATTCTATTTGAGTTTTATATTTTTGCACTAACATATATAAACTCTTATCCAAGAAAGTGTATCCTGAAATTCGACAATTTTGCTCTTAGTCTCGTTCAAGATTATAATTGTTAGTGTCGAAAACACTCAAAAATCCTTTAAAAATTCCAAAATATGTTCGAAATGCTTTATTTTTATCGCAATTACCAATTTTAATAAAAAAATAAAAAAAACTAAATAAAAACTCTAATTTAAACACAATAATAAGTCAAATAAACATATTAGCAGATCATTTGGATTGCCAAATGACAAACGAAATTTTACAAATCAAATGGTTATATTTTTTCAAGAGTTAATAATTAATTAGTCCCTGTACTTTTAAATATTATACAATTTAGTACCTACATGTTCAATATCATATTTTTTCATCCTTGTGTTATTTGATTATTTAACCCTTTCGTGTACAATATTATGAAGAATAAAGGAGTAAATTATAGAATATTTTAAAATAAAGGACTAAGAAAATTTAATTTTGATAAAAAATATTGAACCGAATCTTTATCATCATAGAGATGATGATTAAGATTAAATTTCTGCAGATAAACTAATTTTCTTTTTTTAATAATTAAAAGTGAGAATGAAACATTTAGTTTGCAAAGAAGTGAAATAATGAAAAATAAAATATTAGTTATATTTTATATTGATAAAGGAATGAAAATTTGAATATAGAATATGTAAAGGTCTATATAGAAATAGAATTTCTCATTTTTCAAATTAACCAAAATAAAAACAGAACCTTCCTCGTGCGTTGTTTGTAAATATCCGAATTGTGAAGTTAATTGAACAACCAACCTTTCTTCATATGGACATTTTAAAATGTGTTCTTCTCGATAAAAGTATTTTAGTTCTGATACGTTCTCCAAAATCAAATCGGTGAGTTGAAGATATTCAAAAACTGGATTTGCTTCCACACTTTCCCACTTCGAGACAATTTCCTTCAGCATCGCACAAGCATATATGGACAGCCAAGAAAGTTCTGGAAGACTTTGAGCAATTGAAAATGGGAATAAGTATTTCAAACGGGGACACTTCCATGCATATATCGAGCGTACATTGCAAAATGACAAATTTCCGCGAGGATCTCCTTTCCATACATTCTGCAAACATGGAAGCTTTCCTAAACGCAAATCACCAAATTGGCTGGGTATTTGTTCTTGGGTGTTGATACACACAGAGTATACGACAAATGCTCTCTAACTCAGTGTTTGTTTACTGAGAAAAAAAAAAAAGTAAAGGATGAGAAGGACAAAGAAAAAAGAGAGTAATTGAGATAGAAGGATGTTATAGAGGAAATGGAAAGAGACGGAGAAGAAAGAAAAGAATATGAATCACTTAATGCCCAATCTAAAATGATTAATTAGTAATTGTATCATAATTAAAGCTAATTAAAAAGCTAATTAAAGCTTAGTTTATAATACATTATTCATAATTCGCTTTAACTTTTATATAGGTTGTTTATAAAGGACCTACTTCAAATTTGCTCTTAGTCTCGTTCAAGAATATGATTGTCAATGTTGAAAACACTTAGAAAATTCCAGCAAAAACGCATTTCCTTCAGAAATTCTAAAGTATGCTCGAAATGCTTCATTTTCATCGCATTTACCAATCCTAATAAAAAAATTAAAAAAACTGAGTAAAAAATTTCTCATTTAAACACAATAATAAATCAAATAAGCATATTACTTGGATACTAATTAAGATATGCTAGATTGACATATTAACAAATTCACCCACACTAAGTATCCCTTGCTTGTTCTTGGCTTAGGTATTCATATTAGAAGGGAAGCAGAGGGTACTTCAAATGTCTCAGGCAGCAATGCTAATTGTCCCTCCTCCCAATAGTCTTGAGGTCAAAGATTTCAATCCAATAGCCATCAGGATCCTTAATGAAAGCTATCCCTTTCCATTTTCCTGGAACAAGCTTTAATTGATTTAGGGCACATAGCTGCACAGTATCAACATATTTGATGGAAGCAAGACTCAATAGTAAAACCATACTGTGAAACCGCACTAAACTGAACTACACGATTTGGGCAGTTGGATTGCATTAGCAATGCAGTCCGCGGTTCATGAAATATGTAAATTGCGGTTTGCGGTTTGAAATTCGCCTAAAAACCGCAAGTTGTGGTTCGCTACGGTTTGTTACAGTTGATATACTGAACCCATAATCCCTATTGCATTCCGTCATATTCTAATTCAGAAAAGCTTTATCCCGGTTCCGGTTAGTTCATAATAGTGCTTAACTCTTCAAAATATCAAACACCCTGATCCTACCAGGTTCTTATTACTCAATGCAGACTATGGTGATAATTTAAAAATGATGATAATAATGGTCTATAGGCATAGGCTTCTTACCATCATTTGGTTTTTTCTCAAACTCCACTCCTAGACGTTCGAATCTCTCACATGCTTTGTTCACATTGTCCACAGTAATACCAATATGTCCTGCAAAATAAGATATGCAAATTTCAAATGCATTACTGTTCTTGTTGTTAGGGAAAATAAGCAGAGAGTTAAACTTTCTGTTAATCGTTAGAAGCTGAGTTCTTTTCAACAAGAAGAACTCACAAAAGATTTACGTACCGAAGCCATAAGGGCCTGAATTTCCATTGTGATATCCTTTAAAGTCATGATCACTCTCAGTACCCCAATTACTGTAAAAGCATTTATTTGTTAGAAGTATAACATAATACATCAGCAAAGATCTACCAAGCAAGGTTGAGACTTGAGAGGGAAAAGGACATCATCCAATCCATCTTTTTGTGTATTGTTGGACTTCGATCTCTCATTGGCCCTCCATAGGATTCAAGACCATTACCTCAAGACCAGAAAACTACGCCCTGCACTCCAGACTCACGACCCCAAGACCCGTAGGTCGGCACCGGCAATGTGCCACAACCTGACTACTATACATATGTACCTTAAACCCTTTGTAAAACCTTAATTGACTCTTACATACAACCTGTATTTACTAATGACAAGTGACATCAAGAATCATGCAAATCCATCTTTCTTACTGAGTCAATTCAATTGTAGCCTTCTGACTGAAGGTCCAAACTCTTCTTTCAACAGGATCACTTGGAGCTGATGTTGTATCCTGCACCAAACAGATATGTATAATCAATAAAAAGCACAATAAAAGTTTTATTTCCAACATAAGAAGGATCAAAGAGAAAGCGGCAGGAGAATTTTAAAAACTCAGTTTAAAGCACGTATCAGATAGGGTGCAATGTGAATTACCACGTAGCCCATATAGTACAAGCTGAACTTCATGTCAGGAAAATCTAACCTCTTAAGCAACCTGAAAATTATGTAGAACTTTAGGATCCAATTTCATGGATAGTCTATCCGTTTTAACTACCTTGAATGTAATATTGAGAGCTAAAGCATCTTGCATAACTTGATCATTCAAAAACATGAAGAAGAAGAAGAAGAAGAAGAAGAAGACATAGTTTAACACATTAAGATAATGAAATTATAGAAAAGATAGATAAAGCACTATCAGAATTCACCAATCAAGTTAAGAATTCTAATATCCTTCGAAGGATTTTGAAAAACTTACGACATGCCCAACACGCGAGAATAGAAATCAAGACTCAACTTTGGATCCTTGATTCGATACATCTGCACATAAAAGAATCAAAATCATCAATGACCATTAATAATTGTACCATATTGGTCCAACTCCAAGAAACTGATCACATACAATTTGTTGCATGAAGTATCCTTTGGTAGCTTCGTCGACAGTAGTATGTAGACCGGGGTTGTTGGCCACTGATTCTTCTGGTTCTGAGGCCATTGAAAACAGTCTTGATCGGTTGAGATTCTGCAAATATACAAATGAAAATTTCAATTGACGAATTTCAACAAAAGCTGGTGATAATTGATTGAAGTCTTTTCTTTTTAACCGTTGATTGGTGAATAAAAAATGGGACTGAAGATGCTTTATTTCGAGTGAAACGAAATAAGGCAGTGGCGATAGAAGAAGCAGCCATTGATTGAAGTCTAGCCGAATGAACTCCATAAAATTGGGATACTTAAAAATTTGTTTGCTGAACTTTTGGCAACTAATTTTCAATGTTGGTGGCTGAAATTTGCAACGCGTTTTTCTATTTTGATTGTTCAACCAGAAATAAAAAATGTGGGATATTTAAATATTTCTGTAGTAAGAAAGATTAAAAATGAACTCATTCAACCATTGAGATTCATTGACCAATTAGCAGCCT